>VFFE01006192.1:134547-160759 GCA_008921705.1 Burhinus oedicnemus
CTGCTGTAAAGAGAAAAGGACAAATTTGCTCTCCGGTTCCATAGTGGATGGGTTAAGAGAGAACAGGTTTAAAACACAGCAAGAACGATTAGAAAACAAAAGTAGTAAGGATAGGGAGGAAGGTTGACTGAGTAGTTGTGCAGCCTCCAACCTCAGACTCTTCAAGAAGAACTAGGCACCATCAGTCAGAGCTGGCACAGGTAGACTGGCCCTCGGGCGGAGGGTGGACTCAGTCACCTTCCATGGTCCCTGCCAGCAATGCGATTCAATGAATGTAAGCTTTTTTTAAGGGTGTTGGAAAGTATCAGCTTCCTCAGGGAAAGGATTTTATTGTTTCTGCAATGAGCAAGCTGCTAGCTTCCAAAAATAAATTGTTTCAATAAGAATGTTAAACTGCGTTTCTATTTTCTGAGTCTTCCTTCTTCCAAACTGTCACAATATGACTGTCCTGTGTAACTAAGTATGTTATGGATGCACAGTTTCACTACCTGAACAGAGCCTAATTTACACATAAATAATGTCTGCCTTATACTCTCGGTTATGTGAATTCAACAGAAATTGTAGATTTTTATCTGACAGCAAGTTAACATTTGTTTTTTCCCAAGAATGAAGTTTACCTTTTCCAGAACAGCCTCAGAAGTACTTCAAGGCCTGAAGTGTGACAATGACATACTCTTAATAACATCTCTCTTTCTTTTTTTTTTTTTTCTTTTCTGCTTGCCTGTAGGAATTGTCATCACCTCCTTCACAATTTTTAAACTGTGTAGATTAGGAACAGGAATAATTGCAGATGGCAAGTGTAAAGAACACTCTCTGTGACTATATTAAGTAAAAATATTCAGATATTCTAAAGTAGTTTCATTTAATGCTATAACATTACAGTATATACATAAGGTGTTTAGATATGCACGTAGGAACTGGTAATGCTGAAAGAAAAGCAGTTATGTTATTTTCATTTGCATGGCTGCAGACCTGCAAATAACTTCTCTGAGGTACAAGAAGCTCACAGAAATAAGTGAGAACAGAATATTGGCCATACAACTTGTTAAAGTATTTTGCTGTGTTAGTTAGAGATTGATTTGTAGAGGAAAAGCAGTGAGGAACCAATTTCAGGCAAGACAGACTTCAGCTATGGGTAGTCCTTTGCCATTGGATGGATAGTGATTAAAATTGCCCCAGCAAGGGAAAACTGATTTGTTTTATTTAGTTTTGTATTACCTAAAATGAGTGCTTCCTGCACAGTGACAAGCAAAAAGAAAAAAAACCCAAACACTTACTTCCAAAATGTTGGGGACAAAAACCTGCAATAGATTTGTAATAACCAAAAAAGATAAAATTTGAAGTGATGAGGAGGCTTTTTTCCTGACATCTATCAAGTTCTCTGGAGTTTCAGGCTGCCTCTTGGTTGGATAAGTAATATGCAGGGCTGGACAGAAAATTGTTTTTCCTTCCCTCTGATTTTTCCATTTCTGTGGTATTTTTTCCATAGCTGAACTATCAAAATCCTGAATATGTTCATAAGCTGGCTGAGTAAAACTCTTTCAGTAAATGGAAATGGTATGTTTCAGTGTTTCTAAATACCCCATTTTGACCCTTTCTTTCATTGTTTTCACTTAAATTGCATTGTATTTGAATTGAAATGTTGTCAATTAAACATTTTCAGAACTCTAAATATCCTATTTTGAGAGTTAAAATATCCAACCTGAGTTTGGGTTTTTTTGTTGTTTGAATCTAGTAATGGCAGAAAAATCATCCCCGTAGTGGAGACAATTTTAGTGAATCAGAACTTCTTGTGTAATCGTAGCGGGAAGCTTTCCAACTAGTCTAAAATGAATAAAAAGGGGAGAAAACATTTTATGGAAAGGATATAAACATGGGATTTGAAATAAAGCAGCAGCACCAGGAAACAAAACTTCTACTTCTGGGTCATAATAATCCAGATCAGTGGTTTGTATTAGGGGCCCAAATGCAAAAGCTATAATACGCATCCTAAGTCACCGATCCTGATGCGTCAACAAATATTTTAGCAATGCACTTCACCCAAATTCCGAATAACTTTGCAACAGTTAAAATTCATGATTAATTATTCATTTGAGGCGCTCCATAAAACAGTACGGAAGGTGGCATAACTTACCCCTTTTTCTCTTAATGCAGTTGGTTTCTCTGCATCTCTAGGTAAGAATGAATCTCTTCAAGGGGTACTGCAAGAGTCATCCAACAGGAGGGTATTGAATGGTTGAGCTCTTTAGTTACCACAGAGGCAACTATTCTGGCTCCAGGATCACATTTTGGCAAATAAAAGCCAAGTCTCCTTTTCTTTAATATACTGACATTTCTCTTTTGGATACTCTTTAAAAAGAAAACGGAAATTCAAGTGAAACAGAGCACCCTCTTCCCTAAGACTGAGAGCAAACAAGATGAAGTGCTGACAATCCCTGCCTTTGAGTTCAGCAGTTGGTGCTGACGCTGCCATGTCCCTGCTGCTGGGGCTTGTCCAGCTCTCCGAGGGGTCACTGCCCAACTCAGTCCCAGGCATGCGGTGGGGAGGTCCGTCTGACAAAGTTTGATGGCTCTCTGGGTGTTTAGCAAAAAATAAAAATCCAGCTCTTGTGGCTGCGGGAAAGCTTTGAGAAATTGAACAAATTTAAGCAAATGCACTGTTGTCTCCCAATATTTTTAGGCAATTTGGCACAGTCATACAAGTACGTGTGATGGGGTGAATTCCTCTCATACGCAGCCTTTGGACTTTGTGATCCCATGGCTTCCAAATCCAGTACGTTCTCTGTGATGCCGAGCACTTCTGCCATGGGATTTGCCAGTTGCTACCAATAGCTCCCTGACATTTTCTTTTGTCTCCTCGCCCTACCAGCGCCTGCCGGCAGTTGCCCATGGCTCCTCAGCTCTGCTGGCATGGGGGCAGGCAGAAGAGGGCCAAGACGCAGGGCGAGGGAGCGAGGGGGAGCCCAGCTGGCGAGCGGGGAGGGGGAGAGAGCCAGGAGGACAAGCTGGCCACCGCCTGGGCTGCCTTGTGGGGCAGGGCAGCAGCTGTGAGCTGGGGGAGCCAGGGAAAGGAGCTGCTCCGGTTGGTGACGGGATCCCAAATTCACCCTCAAATGCATCAGGCCTCTGAATTACCACTGTGTAAGTCCTGCTCGTGCTGTAGCCCTTGGTGAACGTGCCCTGGATGAAATGTAGGTGATAGGGAGTGTCATGAGTGAGTGAGGGGCTAACTGCTAAATAAGTGTGCTTCATAAGAATAAACCCAAAATTGTGCTTTTCTTGAAGCCGGGAGTATAAGGGTGTTTGAGCCAGGTTGCTATCTGTTTCAATTAGTACCCTAAGACCAAAAGAAGAATTAACTGATAATAATACCATTAAAGCACTCTTGGAAGTTTAGTTTCAGGCTGTACATTTTTTGGCAAGATGTGACCGACCATGTACGCCCTGAGAGGCCACCACAAGCATGAATAATATGACAAATGCCATTCTTCGTGTGAACAGCACTTATTTCCATTTCAGTGCAACGAAACCTGAGATGCCAAAGTGGTTAATCCTGTTTAGTGCTACCGTCAAGTCAGAGATCTTTCAGCGTTGTGGTTTCAGATGATGACAGGGGCAGTTTGCTTGCAGCTCTCGGCTTGCAAGTTCACAAGCACCACTGACTTCTGCTTTCCTTAAAAGACTATTATTTGTAAACAGACTAGCTTGGTTTAAATAGAATACATAAAGTGCTGTTTCACTTATTCAGCTTCTCAACCACTTACTTACTCATTTATTTACAGCTTAGTTTAGTCGGCTTTATTAGGAATAGATGCTTCTGCCCACAAGGGCGCTTGACGCCCACCTTTGGAGCGACGTGGATGCCGGTGGCATGCAGGGTTCTTTGCCGGGCACAGCCTTCCTCAGCTTTCTGGGGACGGAGCCTCACGGAGCGCAGAAAGCCCCGGGGTGTAGCCTTGCTGCTGGAGAGTGTGGAGGGAGAGCGGCAGGGCAGGTGGCTGGGGAAAGGGGGTAGGACAAGGGCCGGGAGCACAAGCAGTGGCTGCCAGCACCCCTGTCCTTCCCTGTCTGCAAGGCAAGAGTGGTCACCTCCTGCCACCCATCCCTGTCCTCCTTTGGGGCTGCCCTTCATCGGTGCAGCGACGAGACGGCACAAGGGAGGGACAGCTGTGGAGCAGAATGAGAGTGCCAAATGGAGCCACCTTATCAATATTCATAAGGATTATTTTTTCCCAAGGCAGCTGTTTGAATTAGTAACAGACAACCCCAAATCAGCAGTACATAGAGGTAACGTGGTTTTCTCTGTGCCAAAACATTACTGTTAAATACTTCGAACAAATATGTAGTTTACATTGTTAGCGTAAGAAATGAAGTTTCAGCAGTTGAAGTATTTCTTACAAAGACACAAAAATACTGTGCTTTTCCATTCTCATATATATACCACCTTACCTTCAGCTTTCAGCATTTAGGTGAAGAAAATGAAGTGTTTCAACTATTCTAGCTAGCTTTCAATTTTAACAAGATTTTCCTTTGTGTTACATATTTTTTGAAAAAATAATGTTAAAAATATGAGAATATGAGTAAAGGTTAAGTGTGAGGGAGGGTAGAAACAGTAAGAAAGTGTCAGAATAGCCCTACACCATTTCTGTTCTACCTCCAGGTAATAAAGATAAAGATTGAGGAAATTGGAGGGAGAGGTGTTAAAACAGCCAGATAAAGTGAGGAAGTTCTCAGGCTTAAATGGTACATTCAGAGAGTTTTGAAATAAATGGTGGAACTGCTAAAATAATACACACTCACTCTTCGGCCAAACAAAGAGATACTTCTCAGGAACTTGCTAGCAAAAAGTTTCTCTGCCTGAGGTATTTTTTTCAAGCATTTCCCAACAAAGGGTCAAAGATGCCAATGGTCCCTCAGGCAAATCCTGCTACACTTTGGAAGTGTCTGCATAAAAGGATCATTATCAAGAAAGGCCTATAAGCACCATCAAAAATAGCACTAACACTATACAAGCATTATATAAATCAGAGGTATATTTTCTATTGTGTTTAGTTTTATTCTCTCCATTGCAAAATAATGCAAATAAAATTATTTCAAAAGCAGATGATGAAACAAATGAGAAATTCTCTCAAGGCTTTTATACAAGGAGAGATCACATACATGGAGCTGTTTAATGTAGAGATGAATGAGGGGCGATAAACAAATAAAAAATAGGAAAAAAATACAAAGAATCTCAACTCATATAATCTTTTATTCCAAAAATAGGAACATACACTGAACTTGAATATCAGGAAATGTGAAAACTTAAAATAGAATAATCCATAAAACCCCTCACCACAATATAACACCGCTATTAAGAGTTAGGAGGATATCACAAAGGAATAGACCTGTAGAGGTTAAAATAGGCCTGGCCATCTTATGATGATAATAATAGAGATAATTTTAAATAGGAAGCACCCCTTCAGATTTTTCTTTTGCAGCTGACAGCTGCTAAGGGTAAGAAATAAAATTCTTTTTTTTACCTGTAACAATTGCTTGTATTTTTTTGCAATCAGTTGGGTTATCATTGTCAGAGGAAAGTCATGGGACTGCACAAACCTCTGATCTTATAAAGTAGAAAAATTCCTTTGTTCTTAAAGATGAAAAACTGTCATGACCAAAATACCAGCTGAACAGGAGGCAGGGAGGGAGAATCATATTTCTAATGGAAACACCAGGGATGTAAAGAAAATTAGTTGCATAAGAAGCAAGATATCAAATATCTGAATTATCAGAACATAGTGTTTTTCTTTCTAGTAGTTCTTTTTCATGAGCATAAGTTCTTACACACTTGGCATTAACAGCTTTTTCTTTATTCTTTCACTGTCTGTGTCTTTGTTCTTGTGCTACCTCTTTATTCTTAGCCAGTTGCTTGTGAAGTTGTTCCCAAAATAACTTCACAAAATAAGCTCTAATGGAAAACTTCCCATGCATTCAGAGTAAACAAGGATATGAGCACAGAGACTGAGTGAAAACCTTTTCAAATGAAGCCCTCTACCCTTGCCAGTGGTTGTTGGTGCAGAGGTTGATGTTCCCATCACACGTGGAGTGTTTCTATACATGCAATAAAGATCGTTGAGCTCTGCTACAGTCTTATGTGCTTGGGTGGAGAATTCTTTACAACAGGATACTGCTGCTGCCTGCGACAGCAGCAGTGCTGTATAGATATGTACATGTCAGATATATGTATACGCAGTATAATACATACAGTATTTTATATATGTAAAATATATACAAAATTGGAGGGAGCTGGGAGAGATCTGAATTGGGAATGGTTGGAAGGTAAAATGGAAACTGAGAAATGAAGAAAGCACAGCATGAGTACACCTTACAACTGTGTGAGCTGACGTGAAATAATACGCAGTAAGCTTCTGCAGTGCTAAATCTGTGCTTGGCTCCTGGTGGCGTTACCTGGTGTGTGTGCAGCCCATTGGAGGCTGTTAGGCACCTTTGCCTGTTACGGCAATCTGTATCAGTTCTGAGCTCCCCGGTTCAAGAAGGACAGAGAACTGCTGGAGAGGCTACAGCAGAGGGCTACAAAGATGATTAGGGGACTGGGACATCTTTCTTAGGAGGAAAGGCTGAGGGACTTGGGTCTGTTTAGTCTGGAGAAGAGAAGACTCAAAGGGGATCTCATCAATGCTTATAAATACTTCAAGGGAGGGTGCCAGGAGGATGGCACCAGTCTTTTTGCAGTAACGGGCACAAACTTGGACATAGGAAGTTGCATCTAAACATGAGGAGGAACTTCTTGACTTTGAGGGTGGCAGAGCACTGGAACAGGCTGCCCAGAGAGGTGGTGGAGTCTCCGACTCTGGAGATATTCAAAACCTGCCTGGATGCCATCCTGTGCAACCTGCTCTAGGTGACCCTGCTCTGGCAGGGGGGTTGGACTAGATGATCTCCAGAGGTCCCTTCCAGCCCCTGTGATTCTGTGATTCTGTGAGCTGTATGAGTAGTCAAAGCAGCCTTAAATTGTAACTACCTACTGGTCAGCTCTCTCCTCTCCAGCTGTGAGCTCCAGCTGGGATTTGGGCCCACTGATCTGGCATTTTTTTGTGTATATGAGAGGAGTTTTGCCCCTTATCTGTTTAAAGGACCCCAACCTCTTAGAAGGAATGTGAAGTATTAGCCCCTTGGCCGCAAGCTGGTCAGAAACGCATCAGTATCATCAGTCTTGCCAGCCATCTGCATGAAACTGTCTTAGCGGGAGCTGAGCGTGTCTGAACAGAGTTTGGACATTTTTGTGTTAGGAATTGTCTAATCCAGTCAAGAGGCAGCATAATGAAGGGGTTCCTGCTACATGAAGTGGCAGGTGTGATCCTATACCTGATACAGGTCTTTTCCTACCGCTGTGGAACACACAGAGTTAATTTCTGGAAGTCTTCTTTCTCAGATTAAAGAGGCCAGTAGCTAAGGAAAGAAAAACGATTTACCTTCAAATAGTTCAGCTGACCTTACTCATTTATCACTTTACAGGATTTCATTTTTCAATGGAGTCTATTGTTTCAACACCATTACCTCCACTTTTAGCAAAGACAATTACAGGCTATTTATTTATACACCAGAGACACATTGCTTAGACCTTTACATTCTTTTCACCCGAAATAGTTCTGTCACAAAACAGTTGTTTGTCTCAAGCAAATATTTTTTCTTTCAGAGTTGCACTTAGAAGCACTCAAATGTCTTTTTATTTGCACAAAACAAAGACCTTTTTTACCAACTGTGACAAGTGAAGAACAAGTTGTGGTAATACACTGACAAGACATGGATTACTTAGATAATGTCATACCATTGCATGGACCAACTTTGTTTGAGACGGGGTTTTTTCCCTCTCTTGGTTGGGCTAAAAATTATGTTTCTACCAGACTGCTCTTGTAAACAAATTACTAACATCCTACTTACAACTACTTTGTCACAATGAAAAATTCAGTTATTTTGGATTTCCAAGAGATTTCACAAAACTCTCCACTCCTCCCCAGTCCCCTGCCACCAGCCCTGTGATAGCTAGTCAATGTGTATGGTCACTAAGTCATCTGAAGATAAAAAGAAACTACTTTTTTTGTTTGTTTTTCATTTAGAAACTGGCATGTTTCCATGTGTGGAATAGGGCCTTCTATGGCCCTGACTTGTGTTCACAGAGAACCATTGCAGTTCATGGCACCGTTGCAGTATTCGTGCCATCTGCCACTCGTTTGGCTTCGGCCAGCTAGCTGTGGTGATGCTCTGGTCAGACACACCACAGCAGCAGTGGAGTTATTTACAGTACCCTCTTAATTCATAATGTTTGGCTGGAAGCTGTCCCTTACAGACATGTATGAAAACCCACACATAATGGAAGTGTACCAGGAGATAAGCCCATAGAAATCACAGGGACTGTGATCAATTTTTCTCGCGGACCTGAGCCCACGTTTTGGGGTGTTTTGTGCTTCCATCTGAAAAGAGACCACCATGGAATAGCATATAGCTGTGATTCATCTGGTTGACTTTTCTCTTCTGAACTAATGTAGAGGGATGTTGAAGGACAAAGAGAGCGCTGTAATGCCCAAACAGTGCTTCAGAGATCATGGGATGGGGAAACAGTAATGCCACTGCACTGACCCCATCCATGTATCACTACTCCAGCCAGTCCTGGTCACAGGAAACTCCTTTTGAAGATAGAAAGTTTCAGTACTGAAAAGACTGTAAACTCAGTTTATTTTAATACACAAAGTCAGGAACCTTTATTTTTGATGTTTCTCAGTGTTAACTCGGTAATAAAACATCCTTTGCAAAATGGTCTCCTAGAATTCTTTGTTGAGCCAAGTTTAATAAATTGATGCTCCAAGATGCCTGAGGCATTTGGAGAAATGAGTACTGCACAGAGATGACACAAAGAAGGGACAGTTTCTCTTCTTTTAGTTATAATTAAACTCATGTACTGCACTTTAATGAAATCTGCCCTTTTGTGCACGCTTTCAGTGCTTCAGTAGCTTTAGGAAACAATGATCTAAAGAAAATATAGCAGTAGGACATAAAATTGCTAAAAAAAGCCAAAGTAGTTATGCATGAAATGGGGAGATAGATAAACACTAAACCTTAAGAACGGGCTACAAGCTCTTGTGAGATGGTGTATGTTCCAGCAGAAGGAAAAAGCAGCAGACTGAACAGAATCAAGAGGAACCACTGGTTTTGTTTTGCAGTTTTGGAAAGCCACCACTCTAGCTTAGCACATGTTAAAAAAAGAGGTAAACTAGGACTGCACTGAAAATCAGATACAGAATTTGATCAAAAAGGGGCATATATTCCAAAAAAGATACATTCACAGGGAGAATAATAGGATTCAGCCCAAATTAATTTTCTCTCTCCTGTGAGTCAGGGCTATGGTAACATGGCCTCAAATAGCACTGAATCTGAATCACATTGCTTTGAACAACTCCCACGTAATATCAGCCCTGACATGCATGACGTTACAGCTCCTAATGACCTCACCTTCAGTCTACCTTCAGTCTGAGTATAAATGAACCCATGAAAAAGAGAGATTTATACATGCGTGGGTTTTGTTCTTTAACTGCATTTGAAGCTTATGTGCCAGAGCAGATTTTCATATATATCAACATTTTTATTATATTTATCAAGACACTTCATGGTTTCCTTAGATATTCTGCGTAAAACAATGTGCTGCACTCATTCTTAGGGTTGAAAATGTATTATACTGTCCCTTAAATCACATGGCTAGCCAATATTTGGGGCTTTCTTGGGTATTTCCACTGGGAAGAAAGCTAATTACATCAGTCATTGATTACATGAGTATTTCTTTGATGCTATCTTTTATGCGATTTACAGAGACTCTTTGCACATCCCTGTTTCCCTGAACACAGGAGGAGTCAAACTGGAGGAAAGTGGTCTCCTCCACAGTTCCAAGCCTGCCTCTCCCAAAAGCAACCTGATGAAGCCTCCTGGCTCTATCACGTACTGCTGTTTCTTTTGCTGTCCCCTAATGAGCTTTTCAGCTGCCGTCACCACAGTCTCAGCAAAAGACTGCACCTTATGTTTGACTCTGTCCTTCAGTGGTGGCTCCATTTCTGAAGCTGCTGTTAAGCAAATGGGCTTCTTTCAACTCAGAGCATCATACCCAGCATGTTCAAATAAATCTGCAAACCCCAGACAAAGATATACTAGTTCAGAGCTATTAATGTGATATATAATCCAGAATTCTTAACAATGACTTTAAATCTAGCATTGTGCAGATTAAGTGGGACATTTATTACTACAGGCCAACTGACTCCTACATGTTCAGCACCTCCTGCATACTTTCTTCCCTCTGTTCACAAAGCAATATATTACAGAATAAAAATGCTTAATATTTTAGCATATACCTGATTTGGCTACTTTAGTTCTCACAGGGATCAAAAATTAGAAAATTCTTTAAAAATGAACTAAAAAATTTTTATTTTGGACAATCTTTCATTAACATCTTTTAGACTATTTGTCTACATCACTGCAAAATCCCACTGGAGTGCAAGAAGTTAATGTGAAACGAGGGTTGCATGAAAGAGAGCATCAAAAACATCAATTGGTGTAAGATATTGAAGTCAAATAGAAAGAATTTATTCTGTTACAATGTTGGAAAAAATGGCAGATATAAAATGAAAATTTCTCTGCACTGGCTGTGCTGAACAGAAAAGAAAGCTCTAGAACTGTAATAATAATAATAATAACAACAACAACAACAACAAAACAGCTCATCCTGGATGTCATCTCTAAGCATGTGGAGGAAGAAAAGCTTATCAGCAGTGGTCAACATGGATTCACCAAGGGGAAATCATGACTGACTAATCTAATAGCCTTCTATGATGGCATGACTGGCTGGGTGGATGAGGGGAGAGCAGTGGATGTTGTCTGCCTTGATTTCAGCAAGGCTTCTGACACAGTCTCCCATAATATTCTCATAGGTAAGCTTAGGAAGTGTGGGTTGGATGAGTGGCCAGTGAGGTGGATTGAGAACTGGCTGAATGGCAGAGCTCAGAGGGTTGTGATCAGTGACACAGAGTCTAGTTGGAGGCCTGTAACTAGTGGTGTTCCCCAGAGCTCAGTACTGGGACTAGTCTTGTTCAATATATTCATCAACGACCTGGATGAGGGGACAGAGCGTACCCTCAGCAAGTTTGCTGATGACACAAAACTGGGAGGGGTGGCTGACACACCGGAGGGCTGTGCCGCCGTACAGCGAGACCTGGACAGGCTGGAGAGTGGGCAGAGAGGAACCTAATGAAGTTCAACAAAGGCAAGTGTAGGGCACTGCACCTGGGGAGGAATAACCCCATGCACCAGTACAGGTTAGGGGCTGAGCTGCTGGAAAGCAGCTCTGTGGAAAGGGACCTGGGAGTCCTGGTGGACAACAGGATGACCATGAGCCAGCAATGTGCCCTTGTGGCCAAGAAGGCCAATGGCATCCTGGGGTGCATCAAGAGGTGCATGGCAAGCAGGTTGCAGGAGGTTATCCTCTCCCTCTACTCTGCCCTGGTGAGGCTGCGTCTGGAGTACTGTGTCCAGTTCTGGGCTCCCCAGTTCAAGAAGGACAGGGAACTGCTGGAGAGGGTACAGCAGAGGGCTACAAAGATGATTAGGGGACTGGAACATCTTTGTTATGAGGAAAGGCTGAGGGACTTGGGTCTTTTTAGTCTGGAGAAGAGAAGACTCAAAGGGGATCTCATCAATGCTTATAAATATCTAAAGCACGGGTGTCAAGAGGATGGGGCCAGATTCTTTTCAGTGATGCCCAGCGACAGGACAAGGGGCAACAGGCACAAGCTGTAACACAGGAAATTCCATCTCAACATGAGGAAAAACGTCTTTACTTTGAGGGTAACAGAGCACTCGAACAGGCTGCCCAGAGAGGTTGTGGAGTCTTCTTCTCTGGAGATATTCAAAACCGGTCTGGGTGTGTTCCTATCCAACCTGCTCTGGGTGACCCTGCTCTGGCAGGGGGCTTGAACTAGATGATCTCCAAAGGTCCCTTCCAACACTTACCATTCTGTGATTCTGTGAAAATAATAACAGTACGGACTTAAGGTGCTGAAAAGGCCTTAGAAAAGATGCATCATTATCTAGAAACATTCCAACCTCATCAAAATTACCAGAAGCAAAGACTGTAATTCAAACAATCGTAATGTAACTGTGGTGGTAATTTTAAATTTTTTAGGTAAAGAAAAACAGCTGGAAGAATCAAACAAGCCATATTTCAGAGGCTAATTCTGCATAAAGGATTCACCATAGCACAAATTTCAATAGCCACTGCCTTTAGGCATAGATGGAAAAGTCCAAAATACAAGACAACATATAGTACAGAATCCTGTTGAGCAAATGGTCAAGAAGGAGGTTGCAGATATGACTTGGGCCAAACCTTTCACAGCTGTATACACTAAGGCAGACTGAAGCTGGGTCTTCCATGAAATGAGCATGCAATATATGGAATGTGAATCAGGCTGATTGTGTTCGAAAGGATACAAAGCATTTTCAGTGTGCTGTATGCAGTGAATCAGCAAAACAACGGAAACCCAGAAAACCCAGGAAGATGCATATGATACTGGTATAAGGTAACCATGAAATAAATCATGCGCAATCTATGCAAACTGCATAGCTAAAAGCTTAATCTGACGCATGGTTTTCCATAAGAAGGGCACCATCAAAAGTGACTCTTAAGAATTTTGACCCAGTATTTAACACAACTCCATATGAAGAACAGCAAAACAAAGAGAGGGTAGCCTTATAAAAAATATCCTGATCCAACAACACTTCTGTTTTCCTGCAGTCAAGGACAAGATGGCTCAGAAACATTCATCTACCAGCATCATTCTGGCATTCCTCCCAGAACTTTCAGGGTCCGCTTGGCAGAAAATATGTAGCTGAGTAATTTTAGCGTACTCAACATCTCTTATCCCATGCTTCACAGTCATCTTCCTGGAAGCTCTGCTTAAGCTTAAGGTGCGTAACCGTCAGCAACATCCATGTTTCAACTTCTTCAGTGATGAGAAGGATATAGCCTCTGGGGCTATTGCTTTACACTGCAGGCTAAGCTAAGTGTCAGATAGCCTGAATCATGTATGTGTGGGTGCAAAGAGGAAGGGACACACATATGTCAGACCAGAGGCAGCAACCCTGATCACTTGGCGTTGGTAATCAATTCTAGAGATGGTTATGATCAATGCAAGCACTACCAAGAATGCAGAGACCTCCAGCTCTTGAAATAACAGGTCATGATCTGCAATATCAGTATCAATTATAAAGTCCATCATATCCAAATGAATTTACTGATCTTAGAGCAACATGCAGCCAGTACTCAGGACCAGCATGATCTTGGTTCTGTAGCAATGCCAAAACTGAGCTTGAAATATACCCCAACTGTAGCTGAGGTCAGCTTCGCCTCAGGAGTGAAGGAGCCCTCCCTCCCCAATTCTTCTGAAAACAAGCATGGGGAGACAGAAAGATGGTTGGTGAAGACCCTGCACTCAAGGTCATCATGTTTTTTCAGAAAAGGTGGCATTTTTCCTTCCTTGAGTGAGGCATGACAGTGGGTGCCAGCCTTGGCACTACTGCCTGGTCTTACTGGCACAGTGGTAACAGGCCAGGGTTGGAATTAGGAAATCCAGAATATCCGAAACATCTTCATCAGAGACCAAATTAAACCCAGGAAAAGGAAGAGGTCCATTGTGACTTTTGCCTTCTCATAATAACCAGGTAAATTAGTCCATGCTTTATGTTTCCTCAGTCTCTGCTGTTTGATCTCTCCGTGCCATTCATTGAGATTTAGACGCTTTTTGTGATACCTGTTTGCATAATTTTCTGTTTTCTCTCCCTTGCACAAAATCTCTTCCTTTAATGCTCTTCACCTGAGAGGATATCCTCACCCTGTTCATGCTGAAGGGGAACCCTTGCTCCAGCTCAGGCGGTGTGCATTCCCCACCATGGGATCTGGTCCCACACATGTTGAAATCTTCACTGGGATCCTCCTCAGGAACAAAACTGAGTGTTGGATCAGGCCTTCCCCTCCCTGCACACCTCAGCCAAGGTTTATAAAATGGCATTTCAGCAGCTTCTACTTCTCTGAATATTAATTTCCTCATCTTTCTATATAGCCTGCTGAGGGGATAAGATAAGATATTTAACCTGTTCAATTTAGAAAGTCTTCTTTCTCAAAATTAAGGATAGTGTAGCACAGAAAGTCCTTGTGTGACTCCTGGAGCATGTGTCATACAATCATACTCCTCAGGCACATCCAGACTATCTCCAGAACTAGACTACAAGAAAGTGAAGTGGCTGCTTTCTCAGAAGATGTCCGTATGCTAGCTAGAGTAGATTTTAAACTGAGTTTACTACCATTGTGCCCTCCCCCGTGATTAAATAATATCATTTAAAAAATAAGATAATGGTCACAAAAAGAAAATACCGAGTTTGGGAAAAGAGGAAACTGGGCAAAGAGGACTAAAAGAAATGTTCTAAGAAAGTCAATGGCTTCCATATAGACCATGCTTAAACAACAATTTCAAAGCTGAAAAAAACCTTTGCAGGCCCCAACACTAGGTAAATAACACAGCAGTGCTTCTCTTTTTCATAACAGTTTGGAAGGTCTAATCATCAGGAGAAGGACAACAGAATTGTGTTATTATTTAACATACTCACATTATTTGAAGAGCTGATGGATCATTACATATTGGGTGCAACTTGCAAGCCACAGGCCAGTCACAGTTAATTCATATGACAAGGCTTATTTCCACATTTCACTGTTCAGACTGTTACAGAGAGTTTGCATGTTTTTATTTCTTTCCACACCTTTCCACCTCCTCACTGCCAATTTAGGAGCTGTTAGTCTCAGTTCACAGTAATTGTGAGAAAATAAAATTCCATCTGTTTCTGTCAGGAAAAGGAAAGATAGGAAAGGGAATGAGAGAATCAACAGAAAATTTGACTTGCTAGACATCATTTGCTGCTAGCTATTACTTTTCTAAGGGATGCCTTGCTCAGTTGTATTGCACAAAGTACCTAGCACTTAGCATATGCACAGTATTTTAATTTTATATATGTCCTTAAATTCAGCACTTCCAAGAATATCGTTCCAAACACTATTCCTCCACTGTTCATCTAGATCCATAAATATGACTGCTACGTGCAGATAGTGCCATACAGAATTATTTAACTAATAAGCAGCCCAAAGCCCATTTTTCCCTCACTGGGTTTTCAGCTCCATACATGTTTTTAACAGGAATGTGTAGGAACTTATGCCAGAGTTGTTGAGCATAATAGTAAAATTCAGTCTTCCGTCTTTGCAATCTGTCTTTCCAATAGCTTTGGAACAGCTTAAAGGTGAACAAATAATGAGGAAGAAAGACAGGGAGGGAGGGAGACACACACTCTCAGACAGAAGCAGAGATAGATTTAGGCTAAAAAGCCATTAAGAGTTAAATGATCTGCAAAGAGGAAAGCCTTGAAATTAAATTTCCCTCGATATCAAATAGGAGATTTAACAGGGATATGGTAGAAGAGCCTCCTTTCATGAAAATGCAAATAGCAGCAAGCTGTTTTAATTATAGGCTGTAAGTGTTGCATGCTGGGAGACTAGAAAAAATGCAGAAGAGAGCAGAACCATAAAACCTTCCCATTGGTATTTTCAGGTCTTTTTCAAACAACAATAATCTCAATTGAGCAACATTTTGCAGCTCCATTATGCTTTTTTCCTAGCTCATTGGTAGTTTGGCACATGCATACACTCATGGGATTTTTTCTGCTTGGAGGTATCCCTTCAAGGAGGGTCTTGTAAAGTAAAGGACAAAATGCGACCTGCTTCAGAAGGGTGGAGGTGCAGGCATGAATCCCACTTTCCTCTGATCCAGAGGCCTGCAACCACTGCTGCCAGCAGCGGGAAGATTAGATCCCATAATCCAGTTCCCTGAAAGAAGGAGAAGAAAGTATGCAGGTGGGGCAGCTACGGACCACAAACCTTCACCAGCAAACAAGGCTGATCTTCCCTACAAGCAGCTGTACTAACACAAGTCAGTAGTCAATAAAAACAGGGGTTCAGCTTCATTCCCAGTATAAAACAGTGCTTGCTGGCAAGAGGAGGACATAAAGAAAACACATCATCAAATATGCTCTACTTAAATGTAATACAAATACAAGCAGTTCACCTTAATAACAGACGTGACAATTCTCCTTGTGCTTTCCACTTCTTCCCACCCACTGAGGCACGCAGGTTGCAGCCAGCTCAGTCTGAACACCTTGTATACTTGCCAGGCCCCTAAATTCTAATCTCTCCCCTCTTTCAGTGAGATAAAATCCCTTCACTTCCATTTTCAAATGGAGAATGAACTAAAACTAAAACACCATGTTTCAGGAATTAAACATTTGCATACAAAACAAGTCACAGAATACATTAGTTAGGTATGTGTTTGTTTAAAGCCTGGAAACATTGTGATGATGGGTGCCGAGTAACAATCAGATGATAATAGCGCTGAAATATTCAAAGGGAAAAATATGAAACCCCTCAGTTTGATGATTACGTTATGTTTAAGAGAGGCCAACGCTGCTTTCCTAAGGTTTTTTTCACTTTCCTTCAGTAGATGTCACTGCAGTACAGGACAACTAGTTCCAACACAGTTTTGGGGAAAGGGATAATATTAGTTTCACCAGGGAGTGGTCCACAATGGAGAACTGAAGCCTTATGATTTGGGATTTTCAGCAGTTCTGAGTATCAGTCCTCACTTCCAGATTTTTTTCTTATGCTTTTGTTTCTTGGTTGGGACCAAGCACAAGAAACTATTCACTGTCATGGTTGGATGCAGCTGAAATCACATCAGGAGAGCTAATCTGGGACAACCATCATTCTGAACCAAAACCAGCTTTCATGCATTTCATTCATTTTGCTTCTGAGGACGCAAATCACAACCTTCTTTCTGATGCAGCCTCCAATGAAGTCCTTAATCCCACATTTGCACTATTCTGACCAAGATCAGAACTCTTCTCTCTGCATTTCTTGCTATAACTTGAAAGCAAAATGTCTACCAGATTAGTTTTTCATTTTTCTGATTTAATGTATTGTACTTTTGAGATGGCTTGGCTGCTCATATAGTAAAACAAAATGTTGTTTTTTAACTGGGATCAAGGAGTTTTACTCGAAACAAGAAATCTTCAGACATTAGGCAACAATGAAAATATTTGAAAGTAATATGTTTACTAAGTTGAAAAAATCCCTTTTTAAAATATTCCTGGAAATGCCTGTATGTCAAACATGGAAGGATTGAAGCTAAAAAGGGAAAATAACAGGATGTGTGTGAGAAGTAACATCAGAAATTGAGGAGGGTTTTACAAGATTAAAAACATACTTTCAGCAAGCTCGTGTACAGTTAAAGAAATGTGGTTGCTAACAAAGTCATCATAATTTAGTCAGACTGTACAAACTCCTCCTCTCTTAGTCATTCCTAGAAAACAAACCAGAACCACAGTCTGCTGTGGCTCCCCGAGCCTAACAACCGAATTCCTTTTCAAAAACAGGAAGGAGAAAGCTTATCTTGGAAACAGCCTTTGTAGCTTCAGGCTCTTTTGTAGACATAATGACTGAACTAATAATGCTGGTCGAGAGCACCTTGTTGAACACACAGGATATGATATCAACAGAACTTTTCCTGGTATAGGAGAGAGCAGAACCCCTTCACCTGAAGAACCCCAGTTGCTGAGTTATTACAAGGAGTGAGCGGTGTATTCGAGCGAGATGGATCCCATCCCAAAGCTTGCAGTGCATGTAAAAACACACACTTTGAATTTCACAGGAGTGAAATTCCCAGCTGCCCGCCGGGAACATTAGAAGGAACTCGCTCAGCCAGTGGGCGTTCTGTGCTCATGTGGGGAAGCTCCTTTTTGATCTCTGAGCATGGTTTTATGGAGTGGTCTCTGCAGAAACCCAAACTCCAGGTGACAGAAGCATGGAGAAGTGGCAAGGTCCATGTCCAGGAAAAAAAGGTATCCACTTTAAAGCAAAGCTCACACTAAAAGAAGCTTTCATGACTGCTGCTAATTTGCAGAAGCAGCTGGAGAAACAGTCCCTAAGATAGAAACCAACACCATTATCAAGCAGCAGAGCCCTCCAGTACGGACTGCTGAAATAAACCTTGTCTCTGTCATTTAGGTTGCATTCAAGCTCAAGTCCATATTAAGCATTAGTACAGACAGCATCCAACCAGACTTGCTAAATGTGATGAAACAGAAAGATCTAAATTTGTTTAGGAATAATGCTGTTAACATCTATGCTTTCTCTCAGCTAAACCAATCACCTGCTACTTTATTAAAATGGTTTCTGTCAGCATTTCCACCAGCCTAATGGATACATTGAAGGGAAGAGAGTAGGAATCAGTAGTTCGTTTCCCTCTGCCCTCCCTAGAGGAAAGCCCACACATCTGAGCAACTATTTGCAGATGATCTCTGGAAAGAAAAGAGAAAAATGTTTTACGGGACTATGCTTTAAAGCCACTTTCTACTGAGATGGCTAAACAGAAGTTAGGACCATTATTTTTACCATCCAAGCTTGAAAATTTTGTCTTGCCTTACTCTACATCTTCCTTTCTTGCTGCTTCTACCTGTCTTGTTTCACAGCTTCAAATTTTACACCCACACCCTTCTTTCCTCCCACTCTCTTTGTCTCTGTAAAAAAACCCTGTCATCCATGACTTCTTCATATGTCACTCCCTTGAGCCTCACCCAGTCCTGGATCCTTTTGTTTTTCTTCCCTCTCTTTCAGAGGTTTCTATCTTCCAAGCATTTCTCCCCTCAGCTTTGTTTCATGGTAGTCACACTGGGCTTCTGCTCTCTCCCTGACTATGCTCCTCCCTGGCTACATCTCTTACACTCTTTCTCAGTTTTTAACAGCATTAAATACAACCATTCTCCACTTCCCCCTATCATTTTCTTGCTGTCTGCTCTCTGTGCAACAGTTCTCTTCAGCCTTGTTCTTTGATTTCAACTCAAGGCATTCTTTTATTTTCACCATATCCCATGTAAGTCTTTGCTGTTCTATCCAATCCCTTTGCTGAAGAGTCTCACGTCTCCCTTCTGTGTTCTGTCGGCATTCCTCCTTCAGCTCACCTATACCAAAGCTCACTATCTTGCATTGATTTTCATCAGCCATATTCCCAGATCTCTGGTGCTCTGTTCCTCCCTTTTAGACAATGATCAAGTATCTTTCAGCTTCATACTTAAGGTCGTCTTCTCCCTCTTGCTTTGTCAGTCAGTTTTTCCACAGCTTCCAGGTCATCAGTATTTACCAGGATTTGTCTCCCCTCTCTTTTCCCACATTTTTTCTTTCCTTTCTCCTTTTATTTCAAGTATCGTTGTTAATTTTCTGCCTGCTTCACACTTCACCCTCTTCTTTTGCCTGTCTCCTAGTCCAAAACAGCTAGCTCTGAGTCAAGCTGACTTTCCCAACAAGTTTGTTTTATCCATGTTCAGTTCTTCCAGTTTCCTAGTTAAGTAATTCTCCATTTTCCAGTTGGAGAACATCTGTCATCTCAAGTAGGCTTTTTGCTACCCTGAATCATCCTCCCTCTTACTCTGCTCCTGCATCTCCTTTGCTCTCCACATTGGGATCTCACCAATGTCTTCTATGTGAAGACATCTGCTTTCCATCGCTTCCCTTTCTGTAACTCCTCTCCTTCTTCCATGTCACATATTAAGAATTTCTCTTTTCCAACTCCTCCGTTTGCCTCAGTTTTTCCATCCTGAGCAAACTGTTGTTCACTCCTCCTTCAGTTTTCACGCTCCCACCAAAAACATTCTTTTTCTGATCCCCTTTTCTCACCAGCTACAGACTGCTCTGCTCCTCTTTCCCATCTCCAAGCTCATTAAACATACCTCTTCTCCAGTTTCATCCCAGAACCACTGTAAACTAGCCTTCTCCCCTTAGAAACACCGCAATCTTCTCTTACCTATGCCTCTCAGTGGTTTTGAACTGAACCAAAGTTGAAAAATAATAGTCCATCACTGAAACCTTGTCCTCCTTAAGTTTCCATGACTGTCTTTTTTTTTGTTTTGTTTTACCTCTGTGTCTGTCTATTACCAATTCATGCCATTTGGAGTTTTTTCAAGACCCACCTCCAGCATTTATGATGATATAACCCTGTGATGATTAGTTATTATTTTGAATATTCATCTCTTCTCTCCAGATCTGCCTGTTTTTATTCAAAGGAAAGTCTCAAAAAATCTGGCTCAGATTTGTTCTTCAGGGACACGACCCCAAGAACAGTATGTTTAAAACAACACTTTTGGTTGCATCGCCTTTGCTGTCACCATGAGAAATCATATCTAGCCTGCCACTTATCTGCACTTTCCACCTCCATCTTTTTTCTCATAGCCAAATTATGCTGTAATCCTAACAAGACTTTCTTCTAACATTTCTAGTAGAAGGCTTCTTGCATTCATCTGCATACTAAAAACTAATCCGAATTTTCATTATGCCACAGATTGATTGCTGGAACATCTGTTTCCTTACCCTTGCCATGCACTACCTTAATAATTCATAATCATTCAGGGAGATGGTAAGTTCTAAATCTTCCTGTCTTACAATCCTTTCTTTGTTCTCCCCAGTTTTACAGCATCAGTGTATGCTGTCTTCATTTTCAAGTCCATTTGCAATCTATCCCCACCATATCATCTCTCAAGCTCTTACCTTTGGCCTACCCAGGATGATAGTTATCATCTGCTTGTTAAAATTCCAGGCATGCACATCCATGGTATCTCCCCCACTGCTCTCACGTGCTTTTGCTGAGTTTCTCATAAACATCAACAAAGCCACTTCAGTATTTTCCTTAAAAAAATCTCTATTTGAAATTCACTTCTGTCATGCTACAGATTTGGTTAAGTCTAGCCAACTGTCTGTCATGCTGCGTGAAATACCTCATCCTTTCCCAATGCTCTCTCACTTGTTACCTCTTGAGTTATAAGTTTTTGGGGGGCAGGGATCATCTTCTTATTTTGTGTTTGTACAACACCTGATCCACCTAAATAAGAATTCTGTCCAAGAGTAGGACTCTTAAGTATGATAGTGATGATAACACGTTACAATAGGTAGAAATTGTAACATCTCAACCATGTTGATATTGTTGTACGACCCCTCTCTGTGCCATACTTAAATTCATATTTTTGAACATATTTGTCTGTATGTCAGACTACAAAAACATACACATCTTTTCCCTTGTTAAAAATACATTAAAACCAAGTTGTATCTTTGATTTCCTTGAAGATTATGTTCAGTGAGACACTGCCAGCCTAGATGCAATATTTCATATATTACTGTTTCATATATAAAGTTTTGGGATTCTGTATATAGATGCTAACTGTAGCAGCATGGGCTCTCCATTAGGCTTGGCTTAGTAAGAAGTAATAAATTCTAATTCTTCTAGAGAGGAAGGGCGATTCTTCTTTCCTGTGGAAACCTAATTCTCTTAGAAAATGGATCAAAAGAGCCGTAAGTGGAGAATAATGCTGGTATAGGTGAAAACAATGCACTGACACTAGTAAAATAGTAACTAAGTAAAGTGTAAATGCAACCAAGAAAGAAATGAGAACAAGGGAGAAGTAAGACAGAGGAGGAAAATAGAGTATTTAAATATAACGAGAGGAAAACTGTTTATGGAAAGTTACAAATACTCTGAAAACATCTACTGTGTTTTCATTCCAACATCATTGCTAGGGACACCAGAACTCCATGGCGGAAAAAAGGGGTGGAAGAAGATGTGATCTGTGAGACTATAATGATGTGTGTCAGTATCATTATTCTGAGATGAGCTGAGGACTGCAGCCTTGATGGGTCTAGACATACAGGAATTGCCCTCAGAGCTTAAGACAGAGTACTGCAACAGAAAGGCACCCTGCAATCATGTCGTCTTACCCCCTGTCTTGTTCCAACCGAATGCTGACATAAAACTACAAATTATGCTCAAGGATGAAATACCTCATGGGCAAAGCTACCTACGTGCATGCTGAAGGTACCTATTACACACAGTAAGACATATTAGGATGAATGAAATCCATTAACCATAACTGGTCATTATTATTGAAATAAAGATGTATAGTTCTTTGAAATGTCAGATTGTCTGAATTACCATAGTCTGGAAAGAAATATTATTTAACTTTATTCTGTGTACTATTTTCTTGTCATGGAGAAGTTATAAAAACACACTGACTTTAGAATCATAAAAGAACAACAAAAGTGTTTTTACTTTGTTAAAAGTCAATTTACTTCATCAGAAAATACAATGCAAATGATGGCTTGCACACATCGGTCATTTTCATCAGGTATCGGCACTGTCACAAACACAACAAATTACATTAAAAAGGGACAGAGTTCAGCATATCTAAACAAATTAAATGTCAACAACTAAATTATTCATCTTTGCTTCTGCAAGTCAAAACAGTCACATCCTGATCTTGCAGGTTATAATTAGGCTGAGTCCTGGCTCTGCAAAAGCAGAATGTGTATCTTGCAATCTACCCACATATGTTTAGGAAGCCAGAAGAAAGGGCAGTGGTAATGCATAAGAGGAGAATACAGCAGGTGGCTAAGCAGCACAGAAAACCTATTTTTAAACTAAGAGGCAGAGAGTAGGTAAGCTCTAGATCACTGGTACTTTTCGTAGCCTAAACAAGTTTTGTTAAATAAGACAGTAAAACTATTTCTTACAGACCAAGCACTGTTTTTCCTGTTACTTCCCCCCAAACCCCCTGGAAGGGCTCTCTTTGGCTTAGATGTGCTGGGCAGACCAGCTAGCAATGCTGCTGGGGGGATGTGCAGAAAACCCTCATCCCTGTTGAATCCCCACAAAGACCTGTACGAGGCAAATCTTATGGAGTGAACCACTTGCCATTTCGGTGAAGGATGGTTGCAGCACCCACCAAATGGAGGAGAAAAAAATTGGTTTGTAGCCCTTGCATGGAAATGATTGCACAGGGAGGAATAAAGCCATAACTCTTTGATCATGTGCCCAGTCTTCAAAATGAAATGATCCCATTCAAGAGCAATACTTGCAAATTACACATTTTAAAATATACATTTTAAGAAAAGCTCTGTAAAAGAATGTCAGTGCAGTTATAGCACTCTACCACCTGAGAATTGTGACTGTCAGCCTTTATTGCATGTATTAAATATGCAATGCTGTATAGGAAATTCATGATAAAATTCTTTTCAAATTACTGCTTGCTCAACTGAGAGCTTGGTTCCTGGGAAAGCAACAGCCAGTTTGCAGAGAATAATAATAAAACCAGCATCACTCCCTTTTGTTGCATTGTTTTCTCTCAAGACCCTAGGAAAGAAACAATATCTATTCACTTCTTCATGGTTTTTGTTTCTTCTGTATGTAACAAAATGTCACTGCAAGAAAGAATAAATGAATAATCTGCTCCTATCCATGTGCCAACTTCTGCACTTTTCAGCTAGGCGAAACTCCCATTGATTTTTGTCTCTTTAAAAGCTCTTCTAAAATGTCCTGATAGTATCTTGCTCCATGTATTTACATTTCTACCTGTCTAAACCATGTGGATAATGCTACTTACTCACTATCCTTTTGCCATCCACTTCCACTGATGCTTACACCAAATTTATTTGTACTTGGCTTTCAGTGTTAGTGGCTTGATACGGATGCAGTGGGTAAGCAGCTCTTTTCTACCCAGACTGTATTACATTGGTTAGCCACCAAACCAGTAGCTGCCTGTACACCTAGCTGGTAAAATGACTCATAGGCACTCCTAGAGAAGACACGTGTAGGACTTGGCACTTCACGCCATTTCCAGCAGAACAGATCAGACTGCTCTGATCTGCACTGGAGGGCCAGCCTGACAACGAGCCAGCTAGTTTGTGGGACCAAAAAAGGAAGCCAAGACAATCTGACTGCTGTCTTCAAGTGTTTGTTTCTGGCCTGGATCACTCCACAATCCCCTTAGGAGTCCCTGGAAAACCACTTAGGTGGCCCAAACTTGGGCGTTTCCCCTCCTTTTTATGAGAATAATGTCTAAAAATATTAGCTTGTTATGAATAAGACTTGCTGCTTATTTGTATTCAGTCATATATGCTTGTTCTACCTGGTAAATCATATTTCTTCCTATATTTATTTCAGTGATTTGGTGGAGTCTAGTCTAGCTTCTCAAAACAAAATCTCTATTATAGACCATGATGTGTGTGTCAGAAAAAAAGGGCCCGGCTTCCACATCCATGCCTGATTTGCAAGGGTTCACATTAGAAAATTCTATCTTTTTAGTTGAGTGAAACTAGCCTTAAACTTTTGGATGCAGTAAACAAAAATCTGTTGTACTCTAACATTTCTGTTACAACCACAAGATGAGGGAGAAAAATATTAGTATGAATACTGAAGAAACCCAGAAGACAAGTGAGCTATGATGTTTGATTTCAGGCACGTAAAATTATGGACTGCTGTCCTTACTGAAGCAAAGCTCAAGATTAAAGATTATTATAAAGCGTTCTATCTTCTCTATCACATACTGTATTATGAGAAACATCCGAAAGAATGCAGATCTCAGTAAAAAAAGTAAATACATCATGTTAGTGCATGAAACTGTTTACTTGTGAGAAGCACTGTAGGAAAAGGAAATCGATTTTGTGTAGGTTATAACAAAAAATCCACGGTTCTCTGCTCAGATTTTGCCACAGCAGTGGTTCTATCTATGCCTTCTCACAAAAATTCAACACGTACTACATCACTTACAATCTGGCCTTGTATTAAAATGACAAGATACACTGATAGAAAAAAATTGTTTTAATTGCTAGCATATGTTACCGGAAATTCATTCAGTTATTTTTAAGCATTAAAGCATTACCCAGTCACTTATCTTAATTTTTCACTTGAAGCACCACTGCCTTCTATCCTGGAATCAGTTACAGGCATCGGGGGATAATTAAGGACCACAAAAGCCACTGACAATATCTGGAGTAGTAACATCGGTAGCACATTTTCTACCCGTAAGACAGCAGTGCCACATCTTGAACTCCAGTTCAAGTTATCCTCACAGCTATGGAAGATGTGATGTACTCCTGACACAACAGTATGAAAAGATCCACATACAAACTGGGAGTTTTGGCAGACTTTTAAGCATCAGAGTTTTAGAAGATCAGTTTCACTGCCTGCCGTGAACCATGAATCAGGTCTTTCAGATGTTACATTGGAAATCCTCTGGGACCTAACTTCTGAACTACAAAGCTCCAAGTCTTTGACTACACTGTCAAGCACCAGGGCCTAACAGAAGACCTGCAGAGTGCAACAGTTGGTGCTGAGGGCCTGATCTCCAAGCTATACACATTTCAGGGATTCCTGATGTTCAGCTGGTTCAGTCTGAGTACCACTGAGCACTCATTTGTGGTTGGAATGAACTAGGTGCACTGCTGGAGCACCTCTGCCAGTTTATCTTCATCCAAAAGGGATCTACTTCATGCACTCCAGCACCACCCCACACTGTGAATCAAAGCACTGTAAGCAAAGATGATGACAGCATTTACTTCAAAAGCGCATCCCTGATCCCAACTAAGACACTTTAGTGCCCCAAGGCTCATGAAGCAGTCTGTGTGGAACGACAAATGAAAATGAGGACCCTGATTTTTATGCACTGCAATGCCTTAAGTTCTGTTATCTGTCTGCACAGATTTTTTTTAAGGTTCATATCCTTATAAAAGAAATATACTTTTGGTTAGTGTTAAATTAGCAATACTCAACCATTGCTGAGTCCTACAGCATGTTCTGTCCAGTGGGCTTCATAACATTTTTGTAATTTAAATAACCATTGAAGCATACCAAGAAAATGGGAGCTGAGTTCAAGCATCCGTAACTTGCAGAACTGCATTTTGCTGCGATGCATCTGATATTCGATGCTCGCCTTAAAGTGGCAGCTGAAAGTGGCTTTAGTTTTAAACCGTATTTTTAATTTGTGTGAGCAAAGCTGGAAAGTGCAAGCTTTACAGGTGCCACCAACACAACCTGCAAGCCGAGACTATGGTTTTGTAAAGGCTGGGGAAACGTTTGAGTGCTGGAGACATTTTCACCGTTTCACGGGCTGATCTGAGGAAAAAGGAGATACTGATTTTTAACATCCCCGCTGCCTTTCTCTCCATCCATCCAGCAACAGCAGCAGCAGTTCCAAAGGCCCCTCC
>VFFE01006192.1:160779-186961 GCA_008921705.1 Burhinus oedicnemus
TCCTGGCGCTGCCGCGGGGGGCCGGTGGGTGTCCCCGCCGGTGGGCAGCGCCGCGCCGCGCCCCGCAGCCCAGGTACCGGCGGCCCGTTGGGGGGGGGGTCCGAGGGTGCGGTGGTGTCCGCTCGCCGCCCCGCTCGGGAGGGGGCAGAGCCCGCGGGCGCGGTCCTTCCTCGGCTCCGCTAGTCTGGGTTTGACTGAGGTACTGCGGGGGGGGGAAAGGGGGGCGGCCTCCTGTGGGATTCCGCCTGCGTGCCTCGTCTAGCTCTCCCCTCTTCCTCCCTCATGGCCCTTCCGTCTGGCTGGAAGGGCTTTTTCTAAAAAGATACCCCTTAGGTTATCGTGATTTGAGGGAGGGAGTGTTTCTCTGCAGGGTTTTTGTGTTGGGTTTGGGTGGGTTTTTTTTGTTTGTTTGCTTGTTTGTTTGCTTTTTTCAAATCAGTCGCGCTGTTGCTGGGCTTGTGCGTTTTCTGTGCCGATTATGAGAAAATACACTAGTCGTTATCAGGTAGGTGGGTGGTGATGGAGAGCGTCAGAGGGGACAACACCCAGGAGAGAAGGCTGTTTCTCAATTTGAGCCGCTAGGAAGGAGAGGGATGCCGGGATTCCCATTGCTGGGCTATTCCTTGGTTCTGCTCTCGTGTTTCATCTTTTATATTGGTCGGTGAGCAGTTGCTATCCTTGGACTTGAGCGTATGGAAGGGAAAATGTTTTTGGTTTTGTTTTTTTTTTGTTGTTGGTTTTTTTTTTTCAAGCAGGGTTTTGTATGTTTGCAGCAGCAATGCCCCTTCCTGGGCTAGGAGAGCAAGAAGCTCTGTTCCTATTCCATTTTCTTTGGTGTATGTGAGGGCTCTGCGTGCTGTTGCTGAACTACTCCAGCCTTGCTCTCGGAGATCCTCCTTCTGTCTGCATCGTGTACTGCCTACCGTTGCTGCGGCAGGTAGCTGTCTGAAACAGCAACAGCGTGAAACTGCCATAGTGAAATTAGTAATGATCATGCAAATTCCTCTGTGCTGTGCCTTGGCTGAGGGAAGCTGTTAACCTGACTTCTACTCAGGAGACTTGTCAAGATGGTAATATGTTAGTCTACAGTCATACCTGGAAGAGTTCTTACTTATTGCAAATACATATTCATTTAGCAAAGCTTTGCAACATCTCAAATAGGCTGTGAGAGAACATAAAACAGAGGAGGGCTGGGAAAATCCATTGGTATACTGATAGATGCAGATCATGAATGGCCTTCAGGTTCTGCAGTATTGCTGGAGAGAAGTTTTAAATTGTTCTGTTAGTTTCCTTTGTTGTCCTCATGCCTCTGCTGTTTTTCAGAGAGATGTTGAGCACCGCAGGCTTCCAGTATAATGAGTGATCAAGTTGCGTATTGCCAGTTGATAATGGTTTCTTGGCTAGTACAGTCTACGATTCCTACTTCATTTTACTATCTTATGAGGACGCTTAACTTTTTTTTTTTTTTTTCCAGATCTCAGTGTAAGGGTGTCAAATAGCCTGTTGGGTTTGCCTAAAACAACATGATCTTTAAGATTTTTCTTGTCTTAGTGTGTATGTGTGCTGACTTAACAGCAGAGAGATCTGCAGTTAAAAAAAAA
This sequence comes from Burhinus oedicnemus, assembly GCA_008921705.1. Lineage (NCBI taxonomy): Eukaryota > Metazoa > Chordata > Aves > Charadriiformes > Burhinidae > Burhinus > Burhinus oedicnemus. The sequence goes on from VFFE01006192.1 coordinate 162,381, forward strand.
AAAAAACAAGGTTTTTATAGAATACACCTGTCTGTAGTAGAAACATGAAGCACCATTTTAATAGGTGGATGGAATAATAAAAATGTTGGCTTTTTCTATTGTACAGACTTAAATACTACCTCTAGTTGTGTGGGTGTTTAAGATTTCTGTCATTTTGCTCATTTGGTAATAGGAAGGAAATCTCCCCCTTTGTACTTCTGGCAAGATTTTCTGCCTAAAGAAGCCTCCGAATTGAGTAACTCTCAGGAGTATGGCCTTGTTTGCATCAGTATTTACCTATAACTGTAGTATTTGGGGATTAAAATCAAAATCGTATCAAAATATTTGTCACCACCCTTAGATTTTTCTGGCATGCAGAAAAACTGGATGATGTATTACAGTGGGTGAAAGACCATAGTTTATAGGAAAGAGGAGAAATCTAAAGCTGTAGCAATCAGGTGCTGCAAGGAGCAAGTGCTTTACCATATTTTGGAACTAATTTCGGAATTAATTTCAGCCAGTGCTTAGACCTGCAGTTGAAAGCAGTTATCATTATTCAGAAATACACATGTAAAAATACTTGCATTATGCCTGATTTTTAACTTTAATTGAATGTTGATATTTTTAGTGAATCGGATATATCATCTATTGTTGTTTTATGTTAAAGATTATTTTTTTTTATGTTTTAGACTTGAACTTTATGGAAGCTGAAACTAGAAATATGTTTTGATTCCTTTTGTCTGACTTTAAAATGAGAGTTGTAGCAAACCTGTTAGTGTTGTAGGTGATTTGCTCTGGCTTGATTTTCAAAACTTGAAGTGTTGAAACAAAGAAATTGCAGATCCATTTTAATGTTCTCATAGATCCTTTCAGTTTAATAATGATGAGGAAAAAATACACTTTGAGATTCAAATACTAAAATGCTTACTGTAGCTCTATATTTCTAAGAAAACCCTTGAGAACATAAATTTCATAAGCCTTTTTAACTAGTGAAATAGCTACAGGAAAATGTAAAAAATTGTATGATCAGTATAGAGAGAACTTCTTTTTGTAAAGAGGTTTCGGCTAGTCTGTTGGAAACTATTATTGGAGCACTGGTATAGTTAACTGTAGTGCCAGTGTGGTTTGACACTAGCAGTGGTTATTTCTGTTGTTGTAGGGAGCAGGACTATGTGAGTAGGAGGAGAGCTAAGACTGCAAGTACAAGGTAGAATAAAAGAATAATTTCTGTATGCAGAAAACACCCTCTCGCTATATATAACGAAAAGCCAGTTCAGTGCTGTTATAAAAATAGCTATTTATAATACTGACTATATATGGATGCTCTTGAAAACTGTTCACATATAAGCAGTAGCTTTCTCTTTTGGAACACACAACACTCAGCAGTAGAAATCTAGTAAGAAAAAAAACAACCAGCAGTTTTCCTAGGTATTATTTAAGCTCTGGATAAGGTATAAATTCTTATATATGAGAATTTTCTTGAGCTTATGTGCTTCACCTGAGCAGAGCATGAACATAGGTCATGAAACAGTAACGAGAGGGAGTTACCCTGAAAATGTGTTGACATGGAAGATAAGTGAAATCATTGTGAACTGTGTGCTCGTCATGTGAAAGGAACAAGAATGGCTTACATTTGTTGTAACTTCGATTTGAGAATTCTGAAGAATTTTAGCACTACTCATGGGCTAAACCTAGCAACTCTAGATTTTTATCTTGATTTTTTCACATCAGAACATCAAGACATGAGAATGATCAGTGACTTGCTGTTCCTAAAGAATGTATGTAATATAATGAGTTTATTTCTGATTCCAAATTCTATATTCTAACTATAATACTTTAGTATCTAGATGGAGATTTGTTTGTGAATGGTAGTATCAGCTTTCTACATCAGAAGCAGTAAGAATTAATTTCGTTATATAAATTAAAGTGAGCATTAAAACAGTACGTAAGTAAACTGAGGAAATCACTGTTACAACATCAGTCCTCTTGCCGAGTCTGTACAGTTTCATAATATTAAATATGGATGAAGGAAAAATGTTAAACTTCTGAATGTTCACAACACTAATGTATTCAGCTTTTAAAAATAAGCTTTTTTTTTGTTTAGTGTGATATTTCTTTGTCACTGTTTTAAATATTATAGCTTAGCAGAAATAATTGTTAAATACCTTGATGAAATCACCATGAAAGAACAAAATACATTTGAAAGGTTCTGCATATCTTAAACTCTGTTGCTATAGAAATATTGCATGTATATTTTTTTTTTCCTCCCTTCTCTGAAGCAACCGTGAGAATTGCACAGGAGTAGGCTAGCCTTCAGAGAACTTTCATGTCTGTTTCCTTTAGGCAAAATAACTTTCAGAAATTAACATGTGGGCTCTCAAGTTAGAGTTGTGTTCTGCTTCTCTGTTCCTGTGAAGATTGATACCTAAGTTATGTTTAGTTGCTGTGGAGTCAAAATAATCTATTGCTATGTCTTAAAATGAGGAAAATGTGAATGGAATAAATAAAGAGCTATAGTTAATAGATGATTACTTTCTGTAATACTGAAGTGTGTAGGTCTCCAGAAGCTTTTAATTCTAGTTTTTGTGCAATTACATTTATTTTTCTAACATTACTTCAGAAGAAGTGTTAGTGTGTTCCAGGTTGGCTTCAAATTTGTATTCCTAATCTAAGTTGTTTGAACCTTCTAGTGCTGGAATTGCCCATTAATGTTTTGAAAATTAGTCCTTTAGTTGATGTATTTTTAACAATAGGATAACTTAATTTATCTTCTTTTTCCAAAATAAGTGTCAGTGTTAGTCTTGCTGTGGGTGGCATTCACGAGAAATACTTGCTTGGCAATATTTTTTTTTAAAAAAGGGAAGGGGGGAAGCCCACAAATAAACAAAAAAATTCTTCTCTCAAAAAACCAAAATCTGAATCAATTCTTAATGGAATCCTCATTATGCCAGCCACATAGAGCTCCATTATTTTGGTGAATTGTATCACTATCTTTGTTAACCTTTTCTTACAGACAACTGTAGAAGTACAGATGTTAATGCTAATACATTGCTTCATTCAACTGAAGGAAGGGGAGGATGTGGCTGTAAGGTTCAGTAAAATCAAATATTTATTTGACTACTAAGTATTTAAAAAAATAATTATTGGAGCTTGAATATGAAAACAAAACTTTTTTTACCCCTGTCTCCACTTTTCTTCGTAATTAGGTGTCAGTGTTTAAAAGTCGTCATGTATTGTAGGAACTCTACGTTTCTTAGTGAATTCAGAGAAACGGTTAACACTTCCAATGGCATATTTGTTAGGGAAGAATTGTTATTTAGCTTAGTTCCTTAGAACTGTATTTTGGTTGAGCTCATCATCTAACAACTAACTGTGAAGCCTTTGTGTTTGTGGGGAAACCCTTAGTTTTCAAACTCATAGAAGTTGTGATCTTGAAATGGATTTAAGTTCCTACTGAATTGATAATTATTTGGCGTAACTATCTGGCATAGAATCACTCAGGAGTTCCTCAGTAAGTTTGGTTTACTTTGAGTGAGCTTAGTGCTTATGGAGTGAGCAACTACTCTGCTGCAAAGTCCCGCTTACATGTGAAGTAACTAAAGAGCTACTTGAATGCACATCAGTTTAGTGCCTTACAGTCTCATCTCTTTCTGACCTTGAGAAGGTAGATCTTGCTGCTTGACCTGTATGTGATAGGCTGGGTGACATTTTAACTTGTTAGAGCAATCTAATTTCATTGCCAACTGGTAAGTTTTTTAAGCTTTGTACCAGCAAGTGGGACTTTGTACTTAAATATTTATCTTTAAAGCATAGAAACTTTTGAATTAAACTTGAGAGCACAGTAAATTTGTGTTTATAAGCTTCCTACTTGTTGCTAGATTTCCTAATCTTAAGATGATCATATTTATTTTTTGTGTAATTCACATCTCACAAACTCCCTGTGTTTGCCTGTGCGTACATCAGCACTACGCTGGCGTTGGTAGAGCAGAAGGTCCAGTGTGCCCTGAATGTTGTAGACTCATGATGCTTGGTGGTGTGCAGTGCTCTTTTTCTCTCCTCTCCCATTTCATCTGGACGACATTTCTAAATGATGGCAAAGAGGAAACTGTGTTCTGATGGAAGTCCTGTGGTAGATAAGCTTCAAAAGCTTGCTGGAAGGATTTGAATATTACTCTATGCTGGCCCTTACAACAAAATTCAGTATGTATGGTAAGAGTATCTTGCATGCCGCAGCATATCATGTTAATTGCTGGTTCATCAGAGAAGTTTTCCATGAATAAATGTAATGTAGTTTGATTGTTCTGCATCTTCCAAGATAGTGGGTTTTTGTTATAGATTGCATTTTTGGCTGTTATCAGAAATAGCAATAGCAAAACCCAGGTGCATGGAAGGTGGGATATGTCATAGTCAGTTCTTCGTAAAGCTGCTCTTGTTAGAGCTATTACACTTGTTCTAAATTCCTGTTAACCTGCTGTGTTCAGTAAAAACTTTACAGTAGCTGAAAACAAATTGCAGGAAAAGCTTCCTCTTCTGTTTTTTATTTTGAACACTTGGCAGCATTTTGTTTATTCCCTGGAGTCACTTAAGCCCTCTCTACAAATATTTGTGCACATGTAATAAGTTAAACATATGTTCAACTTCAGTTGCATTGCTTGTGGAGAAGTGTATGCAGGATGGGGTCACATCTGACTTTAGTTTTTATGTGACCCCCTTCAGAGGTGAAGAAACCTTAAAACTGTCGAAACATACAGCACCTCATATAGTATATAAAACTGTTTTTAATCTCACATCTTAATTGATATTTCAAATTCATGTTGTTCAGAATAGTTGGTAGACATACTGGCAGCTTATAAGTGTTCTCTGTATTGTTAGAATATGCTTTGGGGATGAAAAATGGGGAATGGACATAGATTTACGGTAACTTAGAACAAGTTTGCTTTTTGTGTTATGTACCATTTCAGAAATTTGCTTATGGGTTGCTTATGTATAGAATTATTCATCCAAAATTTAAAGGTGTTTATTAGTCAAAGAGTGGGCAGTTGTCATAGCAATGACAATAGATGTTAATAATTTTCAGTTGTGAACCTCAGAACATACACTTTTAAAAAACTGTATCCTTTTTTATTGCAATATGGATGCTTACTGAAGTGAGGTTGAATCTATTAATGAATATAGAATACCTCCTCTCCAGCTTTCTGCTGCTGTTTTTAATAGAATTACTTAGGGTATTTTGAAGTGATAATTGACATCAGGGATGGAAGAGAGACCTCAGGAGGTTTTCTAGTTAGACCTGCTCAAAAGCAGTGTTTTCCTAAAAATATATTTATTCCTAAAATGTCACTGGAAGAAGTTGTGTAAAATTAAATTATTATTCTCTTTCCAGGGCACCTTCTGTTCCTCTGCCTGTGCTCAGCTCATTTTAATGGCACTGCTGCATTATCTTATTTTGAGCACTTGAAAAGAGAATTCCAGCTAAAAGGAAGCAAAGACCTTTGGTGCAAGCAGATTTTTTTTTTTTTTTCCTCCTTTTGACTCTGATCTCCCCCCTTTTTTTCTTTCTACTCTTAATTTGCCACATCCACAATGTTGCCATCTGGTTGTTTGCTTAACCTCTGCAAAAATGCTTCCAGTCTTCCTTGCTTTGCTTGTCAGACAAGGATGGAGTTGTAGTGTCCCCAAATTCACCACTCCAGACACGCACACGTAGTATGTTGTTGTCTACCTACATCTATAAGCTTTAAAAAAACCAAAAGAAACCCCCCAAATGCCTCACCTTAACTAATCCTTGTATGAAAACACCTACAATGAGTCCTGTGCTCACTTCAGAAGTTTCATGCTTTAGAAACTTGAGTCTACCTTATGGACCTCTTCACACTTTCCTTATCCATCTGTTCATCTAGCACAGCTTCTTCTCTATCCCTTCGCACAGTCTTAGGCTGTTGAAATGCAAGACGCCTTTGCAGATCCTTTAATTGCTGGCAGTCTTTATTTTTACTTTGTTACATATTTTTGTATTTAAAAAAAACAAAAAACAAAAAACAAAAAAATCTACCTAACAACAAACCCCCCGAAAAACCCACCCCAAAATCTTGTCCTTTTTTTGTTGACATTATTATTACGAAGGATATTTTAAATTACATGCCATTATAATGTTTTGATGCAACCATTATTTTTCTACTTAGCTGTGAAGTCTTGTTTGGGTACAGCTTGTGTTTAAAGACAGTTATTTATGGAGCACTGTAGCTGTACATCGTGATGTACAGTCAGTAATGTGTTGATCCGGTAAGTCTATAGACTAAAGCTACTACTTTATGCAGTATAGCCTATTATAAAACAGAAAACCTTGAAGTGAGGAGTGGCTAGTGTTGATGAAATGCTTTGTGGAACAGGTGGGACTTCAAAGTTTTATTTTGGTTTGAGGGAAGGTTGCTTATGCAACTGTTCCATCTGTCCATCCATCTGTCCATTAGCCTGTCCTCCCACCCTGCCAGTAACTTCTCAACCACTTGCTCAGTTCCTACTCAGCCTTGGCAGAGGGGCAGCGTTCTCCAGCTTTGTTGCAGACATACAGGTCTTGTGGAAACAGGCAGATGGTTAGAGAAGAAACTGGGCAAGAAACAGGGGGAAGTCTGTTCTGTGTTTCTGTGGTCAGCCTGTAGTAATATGTGATCATGGCATTTGCTGCCTTTTGCCAACCCAGTGTGCAAAGTAAATGTAGTATGGAAAGTAGGAGAAACATGAAGCCAATGTGAAAGATTATTGCATTGTGCATAATGGGGAGGATATCATGGAGCAATAATTTGGGGATGTTATTCTAGGAGGGAAATAAGGGTACTCTCATGGGTATACATGGGACCCAGAGTTATTGTGGGAGACCTGTTTGGTATTGCCTGATGTAGGTTACGCAGAAATTTAAAGAATTTCCCATCTTTAAAGGAAATAGGGGGAGAGCTGCTCACTTAAAACCTATCATAAAGAGCAAGGAAAAGGAGAGAATTGTAGGTGGAATAGAAAACATGTCATCTGATGTACGTGGGTAAGAGGTTGTACATATCCTACAAAATGAGTGACAGAAATATGAACTTGATGCAGGAAGAAGAATAGCAGCCAACCAGGAGGAACTTCAAACATAGAACTTCGTATATAGAACAGTGGGGGATTAGAGAGAAAAGAGGTGCTGTAGCACAGCAAAACAAATCAAAATCACTGCAATATTTCTTCAAAAACTGGGAGGGCTGAAATGCTTTGTTCAGTTTAGGATTTCAAGAATTCTGCAACTTCAACACAACAAATGGGTTGCTTGACTTTCTATAAAAACTATACTACTGCTATAAATGAAAACAGATTTCAGTATGAAGGTGACAATGTGGGATGCCCACAGTAATAGTAACAAATCAGTATTTTCAGAAGGTAAGCCTTGACTATGCTTTTCCTAAGCAAATAGCTATTCCTGTCATTTGGAGATCATTAAATCTGTTTCAGTAAATTCTATACATATTGACATTTTAGTTGTCTAAAGCTCTGTGAGTGAACAGCATATTTGAAAAAAGTCATGGCCTTACTTCTGTTAACCTAGTTGTTTTTCAGTTGCTTCTGCTGACTCAAATTATGTGATGTAACTCGCAGAAAAAATCCATGTATATTTTTAATTTATTTGAAACTTAAGACTATTTTAACTATAAGTTTGGAGATTGGGAGATGTTTTCTGGGATTTTTTTTTGATGTTTTGTTTTGTTTTTTCTTCCCTTGTGGGGTAAATCGAATTTATTTATACAAGTCACCATAAAGTACGGTGACTAAAATTGTGTTGCAAACACTATGTATGGATGAGGGGAGATAGGAAGGTATTTGTATTAAGGCCAAAGTCTGCTTAGCTTTGATCATACAAAGTACTGAACAGCCCTGGGAGGCCAGGAGGCCTATCCTGTATTTTTCCACACCAGTAAAATGGGTGACCTTTTGTTTGACTGTTCCAGTTATATTCACGTAAAAATAACATTTGAGCTATTGTTGGCTATTTCACTGAAAATGGAATGGCAGATCAAGCTTGTTAACTTGCTCTTCTTCAAAGAAATTAACAAAGAGGAAGTATGCTATCCTTTTAAATGATTAGACTACATAAAGCTTCAATGCTAGTGTAAAAAGATTGTTCAATTATTGAAAATATGAATAAACAGTTTTACTCTAGTAAATTTACTTTTCCACTCTAAAATCAATAGCTATGTAATTTTTATTAAAATATTATTTATTTTCTAATAGCTCAGACTTTTAAAGAATTTATTAGCAGTAGTTGTAATTTTCACTTTTTGAGTATCAAACTTTTCTGTTTTTTTCTTAGATTGATTAGGGCTTAATATAACTTCTTTCTTACTTCCTGATTGTGATCATTAGTTTTATTTTTGTTCTCTTTACTTTCTGAAGTACAGCAATAGTTACAACAGAGCAGTCCCCACCACAATGCCAAGCCTCAAGCACCTTTATTATCCAACAAACAAATGTACCCCCAAATTTGTGAAATGACTTGTATAAAATGTACAACGATGATGGTGTAGGGCAGGTAATGCGTGAAAATGAGTGTGTTTTTATACTGTTGAATCTTGAGGGTAGGGGCTGTGTGATGGGACCCCCATCCTAATTTGTGCTTATGGAAGTTACTATACAGATAAATGAACACTTCCAGTTTCTTCCACCTGTTGTGAATACAACTAATACTTAGAAAGGAAAATACGGTATCTGTCCTATCCTTAAAGCTAGTTTTGCATCCAGTGCTGAGAATTAAATAATGAAAGCTGGGCTGCAGTAGTGGAATGGAACCAGGGATGAAAATGAGACTATTTTGTTGAGCGTATTTACAGATTTTTTTTCCCTCTGCTGTGGAGCCCTGACACAGGAGACCTGTGCACTGGGTCTTATGGAAGACTATGTGCCTTATGCTGGGCCATGGGATCAAGAAAGGTCTGGCACAAGGCTCTGGTGAGAGGTTGTCCCTGTAGATGGGGCTCCCACTAGACTTGAGCCTTCCTGCTCAAGGTAAAACACTGCCTGGGCAAGCTGTACTGCCCAGGTATGGTATTATTCAGTGCATAGTAGTGCTTGTGCTGCACTGCTAATGTTTTAATGCTAAAGGCTTAAACTGGGGAGCTGCAGATTCAGTTTAATGTTCAAAGTGTGGGATTTGACAGCTCTGTATGTAGCATATATATTGTGTGACATTAATTTGTGGGCTTTTTTTATCATTTCATGGCTCATTCATATCTCTTGGGATGAAAATCCAGTCCACCTGTGAAGCTGAAATAATTGGATTTTATTTCAGGTGCAATGATGGATGAAGATTAAAATGGACCTCTAGAATGAATTACTTTTGTGAGATGGATGGTGAATTTTCCCTAACTTCCTTTTCCTTGTCTGATAGACTTTACCATTTTATTGAGGAACTATGGGACAGATTAAAATAAATTGTAGGCTTTCGTATTCATTACGTATGGCAGACTGTGGTGGTGAACTTCCTCTGCCGAAAACCAGAAATAAATTTGAACGTGATGTGAATTGCTTAATGTCTGCCAATGCCTGGTAGTTATACAGAAAAGATTTTTGTCATGATACAACAGCAGAAGTGGCATTATAGTATGCTTTTACTTGGAGTTTGAGTCTAGAAGCAAGATATCAAAAGACGAGATTGTTTTTAACATGTAATAGCACTTGCATGGAAATGCTTTTGTCTAGTTCCATTTTGCAAGCAGAAGTACGAGTATATTACTGTAGCGCAGTATGTGCTTATGTTTAGGTTCTACAGGGCTAGTGGCAAAACAGCAAATGATGCTGGGCACGTAAGTATGTGTAGGCTAGAGAATTTCCTGTGATGCTTTCTTTAAGATTGACTCTAAGAGTACAAAAATGTATAAAATATACCATTAATGTTCTACAGTTTTATTATAAATCAAAATGTTAAAATTTTTTTACAAAAATCATCTTTCAAATGACAAAAGCTTTATTTCATACTGTACTTAATCTAGCTTGGCTAAAAAGTATCTCCTAGGGATGTCTTGCTGCTATTTCTAGTATTACTGCACGCCGCTGATTCTCATATGGACCCCTTCTGTAGTCATTTATGATCTTTTATGTGGGACTACCAATGGCTATGTATTGATATTGGGGAAAATACTGGATTTTATTTTTTTTAATACAAGGAATATACCTTTCGTGCCTTTGATGTGGAATATTTAAGAAACAGAGAAAACAATACCATATTAACAGCTTGTTTTCTCCTGATAGGTGTTGGTTTGTTTTTTTTTTTTTTTAGAAAACCAAAGGCACTTGTACAAAGGCCTCAAATTACATTGAAATTTTTGTCCTTTAAATATGCTTCTGAAATACATGACCTGAAGAAAAATTATCCAAAAGGTATGAAGGGAAGTGTTCTTAAATAATTTTCAAGGAAGTCTTCTGCTGGAATATGTGCATACAGTTTTTTTTTATTTCTACTAACTTAGTTTGATAAGTATTTTTTCTCTGATTAAATGAAGACAAATGGACATTCTCTTTCAAATTTTGTTCTTTAACAATGCAGAATAAAGTAATGTATGTTGTGCTTGTCTGTTTTATAGTAGTTATAACTCATTAAGATGCTTTCTAATAATTCTACCTGATGAAAATAATACTGCCATTTAATTAATAGCAAAACCAAATCATTGGAGGAGGAAAACCATAGCTCAAACTAATCTAAAAAAAGATGAAAGCAATTGTTGAGCAATTGCACTGTAGTACCTAAGAGAAATGTAATCCTCTTGAAGGAGAGACATACAAAGTAAGTTTCCAGATTGATTTCAAGTTAAGATGTTGGTTGTGGGGTGAGAGAATACTGTGTGTGTGTGCCAGTGCTAGCTATATGTGGTACAGCTGTGACTGGAGTGCTAAAAAAAAGTGGAATATAAGTCAAGGTAACAACTGGACTAAATTCAAGATGAATAAGAGTTCTAGTGTGCAGCTGCTGACTAACACTTTTTTGGTTCAAGTTACTGTGTTTCTAAAATACTGTGAACGTGTCATACCTGAATTAAAATCTAAACACTATTAAACATAGGTCCTTATGACCCTTCCCTTTCAGAACAGAAGGATTAGGTGAAAACAGGACTTGGTCCTTGGGAAGGTGAAACAGATTAGTTAAATTGCCAGATAATTAAGAACTATTTACCTGCATTTGTTATATGTTGAACGCTGTATCTCTTCAGTCAGCGCTTTTGAGAGTTGGTTTTTGCAAACAAGTAGTCTGAGCTTTTTGTTTAAAATTCTACCAAAATTATGGGACTTCAAGTAGGTATATCATATGTGTTTTTAAATTGCCCTCGTGCCTTCAAGGAGTTTAGGTAATAAAGCATTGTGTGCCATGGTATAAATGACTAACCAATTGTTCAAAGGTATTAAGTGAAGTAAATAAAATATATTAAATTTGGAATGAGTGGCAAAATAGACATGGTTTTAAAAATCCATGCTGTACAAAGAGTTTTGCTGAGCGTGACCTGAAACAATAATTTGAGTTCCATGAATGGGCCTATTTAATTGCCTTGTTTTGCACATCTTATTTTAAGAGGTTTGTGAAACAAGTTGGAGAAATACAAATTGGAGGAAAATTTGAGAAAACAGAGATCTATACCATGTTTATGCCTTTTGGTAGAAACTGTGAATGTCCTGGGCTCTATCTGAATTTGCTATGTGGTTTTCACCTTTGTTGCTTGGCTCTGTTCAGGGTGGTGCCTTTGTTCTTTCATGCACCACTGTTGATATACTGTTGTTTGTACTGTTTTAAGGTAGAAAAGTGGTCGGTGTTTTCTTTGACACATATTTGTAATGATTCTTTTAGTTAAAGAGTATAATCATCAAGCAGTCCTTTTGCAAAATAACAAACATATTTCCCCCCCTCTAATTATATGGTAATACTATAAGCTATCCCTGTATCGTATTCCTTGCAGTTGAGGCACAACTTCATTGAATCAGAGTGGGAGAATACAAACAGCAGAAGTTTTCATCTGTTCTACTTAAGAAACGTGAAGGTAGAGTTTAAGTGGAAATGAGTTTTGCTGGTGGATATGTTGAGGAGGCATTTTAGGTAGATTTTGTAGCTTTGTCAGTGACATGAGGTGGGGTGTTCTGAGCAGACTTCAGAGTGTCACTTCTCTGATTTCCGTATATAGGAAGTTGTTTGGAACTTCTTAGTTTTCTTCTTTTGAATTATAGGGATTGGCTCAGCATTTGAGATTACTGAGTAGGAACCAAAACAAAAAAGTCTCCCTAGGTTGTAGACTGCTTTTAAGATAGAATACTGAAGTATTCTGAGTTCTCTTATTCAGTGATAATTGTCATTTCTCCCTAGAAGTTCCAGTACTATGTCCTTCACTGTTTTGTCCATTTGTATTAAAGGGATGAAAGGTTAGGATGGTGCTTCAGGGGTTTTGCTTGTGATTAGTGTATGTTTTAAGTTGTTTTGTATTTTTTTCTCTGTTGCAATTTCATGGAATCTGGCAGGCTGTTCTTTCTTTTTGGGAAATATTGCTCAAATTATGAATGGCTAACTGCTTAATAATGTATTTTAATCAAGATTACCATTTTATGCTGTGGTTTGCTTTGAACGAATTTGCTTATTTCTAGGACCTTGGTGTGTCTTCTAGCGAACGCCTAAAAGGTATGGCAAAACCAGTGGTTGAAATGGTCCTTTTTTGTGTCATGGTTCTATTCGAGGATTGTTGCCATGGAGGGCAAATGTTGAATAGGGTAAGTTTAGGAAGTGAATGGGGATTGTTTTAGCTATTAAGATTTATTTTAATGTGGGAATGAGAGTGTTACTTGCCAGATTTTTCTGGTTTTGTTCATTATGTCTTTATGTGCTTTTCAGTAGCTTAACCATTGACTTCTAGAAATGATTAAGACTATAAGATGAATTACAGTTGAAAGGAATTTGTGGGTGGTAGTCCTTTTTCTAGAGCATAAGCATATCTTACAGGATCTGGCTAAGTTTTTTTTTGGTAAGATTTTGTCCTTGATATTGTAATGTATATTTAGTGAATATTAACCACAGAACTTGAGAGTTCTTTTCTAACAACTGTATTTGCAGTGGATGTTTAATAAGTAAATGTAGCGAACGTTAGATCTCATGGCTCTTCTGTACCCAAATTCTCTGTGCAGAGAGAGATTGAGATTTATTACCTAACTTCTCCTGGTTTGCAAAAGAGAGTAACAATGCCAGTACCATAATGAAATAAAGTTGGAGTCCTGAATCCATATAGTGTTCAAAAGTTTTTGTTCATCTGGAGGTTAGGTTACAATAATCTCGTTTTCTGAAAAGGTAAAGCATTTCTTTTGTCACTGTGTTGTTCAGTAACATAGTAGCTTAACATGGTTTCCTGTGAGAAGCAAGGTGTTAGTTTTGGGCTATTGTGAGTACCTCAAAATCTGAGCTGTCCTTTATATAATTCATTCAAGTGGAGAAAAAAATTCAGTTATTTAGTATGAGTTGTTCAGCTGCATAATACATTTTTTTTGGTCGTACATTTAACAGTTTTGTTATTCCAGTTAGGACACAAAATCCCACTATGGTCTTGATAATATTTTTCTCTTGAAGGCTAAAGGCCTGTTAGTAATTAAGTCATAATTACATAAACTTTACATTTCTAGCTTTGCAGTTCAGTTGTGCTCTTGTGTACAAGAAAATAAAACAAATGAAGTTAAAGAGTATCTCTTCCTTATAAAATATGCAGGTAGCATATATTTGGATTTAAGCAATAATTAACAAATGAAATGATAGAATGTGGAAGTACCAAGAGGGGAAGCATTGCTTGTGAGATTAGGGGAGGATGCAGAAGGATTTTTGCTGTAGTACAGCTATAAACACACATTGCAAATACTGTAATTCAGGAACAGCAGGAAATAGATCTTTAAGCTGTCTGTAAAACAGAGTGTAAAAGCAGATCTCGCCAGTCTCTGTAGTTCTTGAATTTTCCAGTGTGGGTTATTCTGTTCGGTAGGCTTCTGTGGTTCTGAAATTTTGGGGGGACTTCTGCAAATGTTGCATTAGATTAGGGAGAGGAAGAAAAAAAAGTCTTGATTGAGGAAAAAATAGTGGTGAAATATCAAGCTCGACACTTCTGTGTTTATTTTAGCAATAAAATTTAAGAACCTCATGCTTAGATGCCAGTTGTGTGCTGTGTCAAGTTGAAATAGAAAAAAATGTCAGTCTGCACAGTGCATATATTCATTTTCACTAGAGCAAAAAATACATATGTAAACTTGATTCGACCAATTTCTGTTTCTCTGAAGTTTGAAGTTCTCTGTCACTGTGAAGTGAAGCCTACCTCTCTTTTTTTTTTTTTCCACTCTTAAATAGAATTGCACTGTTTTGTAATACCCAGTATCAAATTAGATTCTGTGATTATATTCTTACAAATAGTCCACTTGTATGATATAGAAATACTATGTGTGCAGTTTATAAGTGCAAGATGATCATCTTAAGGGAAAGAGTCTTTATGGTATGTGGGTTTTTAATCTTGTCATTTTTGTCTTATATTGCCTACTTTTCTTTCTTAAGTATGGTTTTGAAGCTCTTCAATTGTAATATTAAGAAAGTGTCTTTTGAAAATTACGGTGAACTATGTTTTATCAATTGAATGGAAAAAAAAAAAAGACTGAAACTAGTTAGCTAATTGTCTTTTATTCCTGCTGCTTTTTTGATAGTTACCTTTAGATATTTACAATATACAGTCAAATTATTTTTTTTATTATTATTTTTGTTTAAAGATGTGGCTATGATAGCTTATCCATAATGGCGACAGTAATAAAATGAAATACTGAACTAGGACAATTCCCCGAAGTCTTACTTGCTGTCAGATATCCCTGAAAACACAGAACGATGCAAGTGTTTTAATAGTAAATTGTATTTTGTGCGTAGAAGTCTGTCCCAAATTAACTGGAAAAGCTGATGCTCATTTTCTTGTTTCAGATGAGACGATAATGCATTGGTCAGGTACTTTGAAAGAAGGGAACACGCAAGAATTCATTCACCTCTAGAAGACTGATATGTATACGTAAAATTGATGCTACTTAATAGGCTCTACTACTAGTGGGTATTAGGTGTAGCAAGTTCTACTTTGTTAGTGATCTATATATGGAAGCTCTACTGTTACTCTGCTGCACTTCCCAGTGGCTAACGTCTTAATACATGGTGGTATTATGAGATTACAATCATCAGCCTGTAAAATTTTTAATTATGATTTTTATCAAGATGTATTTCATAGCTGGATCATACAGGTATGAACTCTTACTTTCTGTTACTTGCCTGAGAATAAAAATTCATTATTACTGCCTATAGGGTTTGCTTTACAGCATAAGATCATGTGTCAGTGTCTTCAATATTGGTGCTTTACCAATGTTTTTCTACTACTGGATCTGTAGAATACCTGTTCCCTCTGCCTATTTAAGGCAAATACAAGATATAGAAAAGAAAATGTGTGTATTGTTTAGGATCTACTCTTTCTACACGGCGTTAGATAGTTTATTTGGTGGTGAGTATAGGATTTTGTTGTTAATGTCACATGTTTGTGTGCTAATCAATGGAAATACATTGAAGGAGATCAGAAAATGCTGAGAGTAGTAACTCCGTATTGTTCTATGTTTTTGTATCAGTTAAACAAAGAATTGCTTTTAAACCAGAAAGAATAAGTGTCTCTTCTCTTCAGGAACACTGTCCTATGTTTTGCTTACAATTTCTAAATATAAAACACTATTTCTAAAAATTGAAATTAAAGCAATTTATTACAACTCTTAATGAGTGTTGAGATGAATGAATCAAGTGATCTAAACTTATTGAAGTACTGAAAACACCCTATTCAATTTCTGTTCTAATTCCACTTAAACTGATAAACTAAATGGAGAGGCAAAGAACAACAAATAGGACTGCTGTTGTGTACTAATGTGATGTTAGTGGTAAGGGTTCCTTACGTAAATGGGATATTACACTTAATAGCTATCAGATCAGTATAAAAGTAGTGTATTTCAAATAACAAAGGTCAAAAGATGGTTACTGTTGTTTGGATATTACAAATCTGCAAAAACCAAAGGGGCAAAATAATTACTTGGAGGCATAAGCAGATAAGGGATGTTCTGTTTCTGTTGGTAAACTTAAATGAGAATTTCACAGTATTGAAATCTGTTGAATTTTGGAACAATTGAGAGGAAGGAAGGGAATTCTTTTTGACTTGAAACACAATTCTACAAAAGAGTACAATGTCTGCTATTTTCCCTTCTCTCCCTGCCCTGTTCAGCTCCTCTTCTGGAGTAGAAGTTCTAATTCACCGGTATAGCGGAATTGCTACGCTTAATGGCACTGGCTGATAAAATGAGAATAATCACTGCTGACTAGGTGCAGTCATAAGAATATGGATAAACTGTGACTGCAGCTATAACTTAATAACTTTTGAAATTTCTAGGTTCCTGTGTTCTTTCAGACAGATACCACTCAGCACTATTTTCAAATCAGCAATCTGAAAGATGTGGTAGAACTGGAGTGCTCTAGTTGTTCTGTGCTTCATGTGAGCTGTTGTAGGGGAAGAATCCTGTAGCCCTTTGTTAGTCTCCCTGGGATCCTAACCTTTTTTATTGGCATTTGGGTGTAACTCGGTTTAGGTTCTTCAAACAAGCTACAGGCTTTGTGGCCTTTTAATAATGAATGTGACATTTTTTAGAAAAAATACTTTAAACATATAGGTGAATTATTACTTGGTCTTTTTGAATTAACTGTTGTGACTCTTGGTTAGCTAAGACAGTTTGTGTTTTTGCTTGTTCTGTTCCTTAGAGCTATATTCTTTTTGCTACAATGTAAGGCTAATAGGTTTTAAGTCCTGGAGTAGCTACTGTAATCAACTGCCTTAGTCTGCTGCAAACTAGTTTATAAAACTCCAGCCAGTAATTAGTATGTAAGGGTGATAGCATCAAATTTGAACTAAACTAGTATTTACTTGCTAATTTGTATTTGGCAAATGATTCTTGTATTAAATTACTCTTCTTGTTGCAGCTATGCTATTCTCACTATGGCATCGAATGATGCCCATTTTAGCTTCTGGGCTATGTTGTTAAATAGGTGTTTCATCAAAGTGCACAGAACGAGGCTCTACTGAAGTCTAAATCTGAGGAAGAGATTATCTGACTTGAACACAATGAGGACAACAGGATGTTTGGGGGGTGTCTGTATAGGGCAGGTCTTTGGGATAATATTGAGGGTTGTCTTTACGTGCTCATAGCATTCTTACCCTGTACTCTGCACTCCCTTTTGGCTGTTATCAGAAACCAGATGCTGGATTTGGTAGACCTGTAGTCAAACAAGTGTAACTGTTTTAATATTCTTGGAAGATTGGTTCTTAGTAAGGATCAATTTTTTAGGCAGGTGACAGTACTTCATATAGAATCATACTATGTCATCAGTTTCACAAATCTTTGAATTACCTATGGTCTGCAGGTCTTACTAGTGTTAATGGTCTACTTCTGGTTTAAAAAAAGATAAACTGTAGGAGCATTTAAAGATATCTAGAGAAGTTTCAGTAGCCTCCACCCCTTCTTTCAAAGTCACAGATCCTCTGCTTATGAAAAATGCATAACAATTTTTGAAGATGCTGCTTGTATTCTTTCTTGATTGGCGAGGCTGGGGAGGGATTTTTAAAAGATACTGAAAATTTGGTAACCCAGATGTATTGATTGGATCTTGGGTCCCTAGTCTGATTCTGTATTTAGCAGGTGCTTTTTTAGTGTTACAAACGGGATTTTTACTTTCTTCATTTAAAAACTGACTTGGGGTCTGTGAGGAAACTTTTCGGCTTCTGTAAAACACAAGGTGTTTCTCAAGGAAGGTGGAAGAACTAGTACTAGAAGCAAATGGAGAAGGAAAAACTAACAGTATCCTTTCCTACTCATTAACTGGAAAGCAGGCAATAAATAGGCATTTTATTTTATTTTTTCATTGATATTTGGAAGTACCAACTTAACCTTTGCTTAAGCTGCGAGTCTTATGCCTGGCTGTTCACTGTGTGAATTACTGGTTTTATGACAGTTTTATTTTAAATGGGAAAGTCCAGGTGTTTTTGCACATCTCTTCCAATATTTGAATGATTGAGTGTGATAGCAAGACATTTTCCATTTTCTAATGGTGAAGAGTAGTCTATCTGCCTTCAAAAAATTCTTCAAGAAAGTCTATATAAGGAATTCACTAACTGAAGTTGTTCAGTTCTTAAATGAGTTTTTTGCATACTGCATAAACTGCATTTATACTATGGAATAAAGCGATGTGTTTTGGACAGATTAATAAATTGTGGGCAGATGATCATGTGAGGAGGTTTTTATTGCTGCCTCTATCTGCTCTTGCATAATTTTGCTTTGTGTCGAGACCAGGGTGCACTAAAATAATTTCTCTAACACTGTCCTGTCTGTCAGCATTTAGAGGATGTCATCAGTAGATCACATTTTATTGTCAACAGGATGGAAGAATTTGAGGCTACTGAAAACTTCAGGAACTCTAAGAAAGGGAGATTCATTTTTTAATCCATTAGGATGGATTAAATCGTTGTGATGAAAGAGCCTTAAGCAGGTCAGGAGTTATGGTTTCAATGCCGGTTATACTCCAAATGTTTACCTGGGAAAAGGACCACAAACAGTATCTCTCTCTCCTGTTTTATATTGTTTTATTTGATGTAGTATTAAATGTTGCAGTAGGTACCATAATGTCTATGAATGAACATGCTTACTTGGGCTTTTTCCTCCCCTAGTGCCCCATTGTGGGGAAGCAATGTTGAGTGGTTCTTTGATACATGGATGTGATTTGGTAGCCTTTGAATTGTGCCTTGGCAGTCTAATCATAAAAGGCAAACAGTGCAGGCATCAGTTTCAAAGCAGAGTTAAGAAACTTAAAATCTCTTGTCTTAGAGCTATGTCTTTTACTGAGTGCCAGGCCATCTGTCCCCATTTGCTGATATGGGAGAGGGATAGTAGAGAGAAGTGACCTTGTAAGCTAAGAGTTTTCTCTAGATTCCCAGCTTACTTGGTGTGGCCTGTAGGAGAGAGAATAGAAGCCAGTTATCCTTCCTTGATTATAGGAGGCTATCCTTTCTAATTTGAACAACCATTGCCTAGTCAGCACCGGTACACTCCAGAGAAATCGTAAGTACACTTAGAGTTAAGCAAGCAATGGAAAGGCAAAAATCTGTTGTTCTTGGGGAATGAAAATACATTGTCTGGCCCTTTAAGTAACTTATCACTGAAACCTTTTCTTCTCTTTGGTGTTCCAAGTAGTAAAGTTTTCCCCATCATTCTGCATTTCCACAGCAAAGTAAAAAGACTAAAATCCTAAGGAGAACCTGCAATGGACACACATTTTTACATATGTGGTTCATGGTTTGATCTGTGTCCTGTTTTTAGGTCTGAAGTTTTATAGCGTTATATTCTGTGTTATATTCCACAGTGTTCTGTCATGGTTTTTTAGACTTGACAGTCTTCTCTTTGTAATATGAAGTAGAGAATTTAAGCAGCTACTAAGTCATTTGCTATACAAATAAAATCACAAAGAGGGGATAATCCACTGGTGAGGCAAACACTGGTAACCTAGAATGTCTTCAACAGTCACTTCAGGCTGTGTGCAGCATCTTCAAGGGAAGTTAAAGTTCATCTTGTGTCTCTGTTTTATTTTACGGTCCCAAAGGAAGATGGCACAGCTCCTATTGCTTCTTGCAGTATAGGAAGTTAGCCCAGTGAAATCATTCCATTCTTGGGGGCCCCTCATAGGGATTGTAAGTAAATAATCTGTTGCCTTGGTTTTACTAGCATTTTAGTGATGGATCACTGAAACTATTTCAAAACAAAAGTTGCAATTGCTGATCCATCTCTGAAATTCACAGGCATTTGTGAATTTCTGTTTGCCAAAGTAACGGTTTCTGTTCTGGTATGCACAACAGTATCAACTGCCCTCTACTTCACAACATAATACGTTGGTTTATTTAATGTAGAAGATATGGGGAATACAGAAGCAAAGTTCTCTCTCTCTTTTTTTTTTTTTTTTAACAGGAAGCTATAAAGACATCATCAGTGAAAATTCAAGACACGCTTTACTTGGCATTGAAAGACAGAACAGGCAATTCACCTTTGGCAGAATAGGCATCTGAGCCAAGATTAGCAATACTGGGTTTAATAACTGTCTTAATTTAGGCACATCTGAAGGGACTGTGGGTAACAATGTTTAGAAAACTGCTAGCTGCCTTGAAGTGTGGGCAGGAGCAAAGGAGTGTCTCGGGGCTAAGGAGGATTATGGCAAATTAAAATGTAGGAGTTAACTCCAGACCAGGACACTGTAGAAAAAGAAAGGGATAACATGAAGTTTTGCACTCCTCCTGTTGAATTTGGGAAATGCCTTCCTAATTGTCATGTAATACCCTCAGACATACCATGAACTATAGTTTGAGGTAACTCCAAAAGTGTCAAAGAATCATGGAGTAAAGGTTGGAAGGCGCCTCTGGAAATCCAAACCCCCTTCTCAGGCCGTGTCACCTTGAGGGGGTTGTGCAAGGACCATGTCCAGCCATGTTTTGAATATCTCCAACATGGAGACTCTGCAGCCTCTCAGAGCAGCCTGCTCCAGTGTTCAGCCCTCCTCACTGTTACCGTGTTTTCTAATGCTCAGACAGAACTTCCTTTGTGTCAGTTCGTGCCCCTTGCTGCTTGTCCTCTCAGGGACACCTCCAGGAAGAATTTGGTTTCATCTTCTTTACACCCTCCTATCAGACACTTAAACATTGATAAGATCCCCCCTCTGGTCACCTGTCCGAAGTCCTTGGCACCCTAGCGTAGCATATGGAGAGTAGCAATGCCTGTTGACTCGTAAAACCACCCTTAAAGACTCAAGCGTTCCTGGAGTTCCTGTTGCACCATCTCAAGTTGAGGGCTTGTGTAGTTGCAATTCATACTGCCTCTTAAGTTTTTGATTTAAAACTTTGACTTTTTTGATTCTTAGAGCAAGTTTGTTTAATAATAAATAAAAAATATCTCATTATTGTGTTTCTGGATCTTTACTAAGAAGAGGTCTTTTCAAAAGTGACATTTCAAGATTCATTTAATCATATTTATGAAAATAGCATATGAATACTTCACAAAATCCTGTAAGTCTCTCCAAATGACCTTGAAAAGTTATCTGCATCTATATGTCACTGAACTGGTTGGTATAGTTTATTTGGTTTGCAAATTTAACGGAAAAAAGGATTCTGTTCTCCAGTTTGTGAGATGAACCCTGCTAATTTTGCGTGTATTCTGAAAGTGCTTTGAATGACTGAGCAGAATGTCTGAGCATTTTTTTCTCTCAGCCATAAGTGAAGTTCACAGATGTTCTTTATGCAGTTGTAAACGATGCTGCTCAGCATCTTATAATCTGATCACAAGACACTACCATACCCTTTTCAGTCTCACCAATACATGTTCAACCTGCAGCTGGTTAATTATTGCTTAAGCAGTTCCTCTCTAATTCAGTGGTAAACTCTGCTTGTTTTCTATTTCCGTGGATTAGGCTTCTGAATTAACAAAATGACAAGAGGAACATCACAGTCTTATTGATATGATCATGATGATGAGAGCGAATGGGTTATTCCATGGCAGCATGCTCTTCATGCTGATTTTTCATCTCGGAGGTGTGAGTTGCTACAGATTCTGGTCATGAACAAGCAATGTTATTTTTGGTGAGATTGCCATGGTGATCAGGTAGGTTGTGGAGCACAGTGAAGAATATCTTTTCTCAATTTATGAGCTTAAGAGAAAAAGGGAATTTGGGAACCTCCATTAATCTGAAGCTGTCAGGATTTTTCATGTCTTGCCAGTACTATTCTACTGTTGTTAAAACTGCAAGGGGCAGAGCACAGTAGCCCTAGTGTTACTCTGGCAGTGTGAAATTGGCTAACTAATGCTTGCTAGCATTTGAGCTTATGGAGTATCCTTAGTTTGCAGGTGCTGCTGGTGCATGTCTGAGTAACTAGGTAACCTCAGTAGCCTTCTGCAAGGGCCTTGCCTTTTATCACAGGACCTTCCAGACATTGCTGGAATTGTGAGGTTTCTAAGTCAGTTTTTTTTTTTTTTACCAGTTGACCTTCTGAGCCATTTCTACTGTACCTCCTAAATGCACACAAACAAGTGGCATGAATGTAGCATAAGAAAAATTCTTCACACTCAATTGAACATTTTTTGCTTATCTCCTCCTATTGCTACAGTGGTTGGTCCAAGAACTTTTATGCTGTTACTGCAATTTATTATTACTGAGGCTGACTTGCAAGACATTATGTTTGTCTCTGCAAACCACAGTGTATTTGCAATGGTCAGTGCTATTGTGGGATAGTGTAGATTAAACCAATACTCCATTTGTTGGTTGTTGCTGTTGGTACAGAAAGAAGTAATTTCCAGTACTCTGACTGCAGTGTTGCATTATGAATCTGTTTAGATGTGTGTTTATTCTTGCAATGTTCTACTGTGTAATCCCTAAATCAGGGGTTAAAGATGAATGGAACTGGATCATATGGAAGGGGATTTAATATGGCAAAAGCACTTAATATATATAGAAGCAATGAATTAGACTTAAGTGAGGCTGTGTTAGAATTGCTGCGGGGAATAATCTTATAATAAAGTCCATTGTTATTGCTCTGTATAGACAAGCTCAGCACCTGTGCTAGAGATATAAGCCTTTTAACAGTGGTTTGGTTTGTTGCAATGAAGGATATCCAAGTTAATGAGATCTTAGTGTCTTCTCTCAGAAGTTTATAGTTTGTCCTGTAAAATGAATATGTGCAGTACTGTGAAATCAATGAGGTGATTGACTATTCATATATACTGAGTTTTAAAGGTGAACATCATGCCAGAGCAGGACAATTTGTAGTTATTTTGAAGAAGATAGGTGATTACTGGGATCCCTCAATTTTTTAATTCTTTTTTTTTCAGGGTAAAGCAGTATAGAAAAATATGAATGCTGAAGGATCTTCTGTAAAAACTAATAACTGGATGGAATGCAGGCTTGGTGCCCTTTTCCTTGTGCGCTCTGATGCAAACTGATTTGCCTACCAAATTGTAGTGGCCCAAGGAAATAGGAACTAAGAGAGATATCACTGCAGTACAGTTTGAGATATAAATGAAACTCAGGATTTTGCCAAAACTTGGGTTCGTGGAAAACAGTATTGCCAGTAATTAAGCGATGTATGTGATCAAATATCTTTTGCTTTTCTCCAAGGCTTCCACTTCTAGTTGCAGTTTAACTAAGCTGCAAAACAGGTTCCATGATCTATATTTAAACAATATTTAACTGCTGAGGACACTGGTCCCAAATACCAGTCTTTAATTGGTTGTGTAACATTTCCCTCTTCACAGGAAAACAAAGGTAGTTCCAAAACTAAATCTGATAACTTTAAGTTTTATAATTATAAGTAGAAGGTCTAAATTTTATTAGGAAAACATGTTGTCGCAATTAAGCATTTCCTTGTAACTTGTTAATTTACTGCAATGATACTCTTAGTGGTCCCTACTGACCACGTGGATACAGTGAGTGATGCTAGGCCTTAAGAGAAACAAATACTGTGAATGAACATTGAATCACATTTTCTTGGCAGATATATAAATCCAATTATCAACATTAATCTGCAGTGTTAATCTAGGAAGCAGAATTTGTTAATGCTTTTCATGGTAGTGAAATGACAACATAGCATCACCCAGAAATCAGTTTTGAATGCTCTGATGAGAGTACGCTGAGTCTCTACTTAGTAGAAAACAATATTAAACACTTAATGTATTTCTTCTCAAGCTGTAGAGTTTTATTTTTCTTGTTGTGACAGAAAAAAAAACACATTCATGTAAAACATTTCGGAAAGCCCAGGTAATGAGAAGCTGTGATAAAAATGGATATAAAAGGCTTGGGTTTGAGGGGTTTTATTCCAGTTACCATTCTAGAAAATGCCAGTTTTAGTAATGAAACTTCTGTTCCCTTCAGGTAGTCCTGAAAATGTCCTACTGAGTAAGCAACTGGCAGTCTTCAACTTAAATTACATTCACATCTGTGTTAAGTCTGTATCAGTTTGCTGATCTAAGTTTTGTGGTAAAGAAATTATACACATGCAATACCTAATGAATTGCAGTACTTCAGAAGGGAGTGGTTCCTACACCCCATATGTATGATTTGACACACTTTCCTTGGGTAATTGCCTTTCGTTTTGTAGCCCATTATCTTTCCTTTTTTTTTTTTGTGTTGTGTTGAGTTTTTGTTTTGTTACAGTTCTCCCTTATTTTAGCCTTTCCTTTTTTACCAGCAGCAACTCATCTGTTCTTGATTGCAGGTCTCTCCCCTTTATTAGATCTAGCAGTAGTCTAGTGTATCCGTGATTTTGCATGAGCTGCTCTTTTGATTTAACCCCTGATTTGTTTCATTTCATTAAGTGAAGCTTTCGAAGAAGCAGTATTATGCAGGAAAAATGCTTGGATAACTGATATGGGCTGCTTGATATGGTCTTAAACTTAGGGCAGAACAGAAGACAGTTTAAGGAATTAAAAAAAAAAAAAAAAAA
>VFFE01006192.1:186981-326803 GCA_008921705.1 Burhinus oedicnemus
TTTCAAACACTTTAAAAAAAAAAAAAAAAAAAATATATATATACACACACACACATACATATATAAAAATACCTTCTTTATATATATAAAAAATTCCTGTTTGAATGTGCTTATTACTGCTTGGAATTTAGCAGTTAATGGATCCAAAGATGAAAAGTAAAGTAGGAAATTGATCTAACTAGTTATGGAGACAGGGCTTAAAGTATAGGTTAACTGTTGTGTATAGGATTTTTCATAGATGATTTTCAGGAAATTTGGTTTTTCCATAAGAGTTTGCCTGTATTAGGGTCATTTTTGGGTTTTTTAACTGAATGGGTGGGGGTCCCAGTAAAGGTTTTCCAAACGTTTAAATAACTCATCATAAAAGACGGAAAGATAAAATTCTACTTTTTTGAATGTGGTAGTGTTTTTAAGATAACAAAATGTATCTGTTTTCTCAGGATGATTCATAATGCTTCAGTGTATTTATATCCTCCTACGGGTCTTAAATATTGAACTTAACATAAGAATATTCTGCCTCAAGTACTAGAATAATGTTATCCCTTACACCAGGGAGGGTGGGATGGGTACTGCATCTTCATGATAGTTACCTTGTAGACATGTATTCTTGTATAGATTTATGGGGATGCTGACCAATTGTTGTGCTTTTTTTTTCTTTTTTGCTTGCTCCAGTTCACTCATCACTGACTGGACCTTAATGATCTATGTTGAGTATCTGTAGACATTGAATTAAACAGTACAGGGTAATGATATACCCAGGTTTAAGTATGTGACGTGACCAACACATTTGTAGTCGTTAAAACTAAGTGCATTTAGTGCTTTTTTTAAAAGTACTTCTGTCTTTCTCAATCTTTGTTCAAGCTAATCAGTGTTGCATTGGAACACAAACGTTCAATTTTTTTAAACAACAGGTATGATTTTTACCATCAAAATTGTCATGCTACTAAAAAAAATTTTCATGCTACTAGTTTGTTAATACTACAGTGGAGACTTAGTCACTTCTGTTGGATACAGAGTTAGAAGACAATCCTGAATGAATTTGTAGTGTTGAAATATTAAATGTTAACCTAGGCTGGGTTAAGAGGAAGTGTGTGAGAATCCATGTATTTTAGGTAGCTTGATCTGTGAATTGTCTTTGGTGACATGAGGCTGGGATTGTCATCTAGCAAGAGAAAACACTGGTAGGATTCTGTAAAACCTTTGGTCTCTTTGTTTGGAGTCATTGTATGAAAGAGCATTATTAGTCTGGCAACGTGGGATCCAGATGGCAAAGCTATTCCCGAGCGTCCCCTTGAGCCTGCTGTGATGGTGGCCTAAAGGGAGAGAAAAACTTTTTTTTGGGGAGGGGGACATCTGCTCTCTATCTTCATTGTGTAACAGCCTCTGAACTAGGAAAGGTTTTTGGAAATAGTATCTAATTTCAAAGAAGAAAGCCTAACAAGTGTGTGGGGATTTCTTCCTCTTTCTTTTAAATAATTATATATGTATTTTATACCAAATAAAATAAATTAGTTTAAAAAACCTATAGTAGAACAACAGCACTTTGAGCCTGGAGCGGTACAGGTGGTAGAAATAAGGATTTGCAATCCACTCTGGATACTTGGATTTGCTCACGATTTTATATGGATCAGTAGCAACTAGAGTTGAGTATCTGATTGTATCCTAGAACATTTTACTATTGTCTTGCAAATATTTGTGGACACTTCAATTTTTATTAGTTTTGTTTTTCAATTCTATGACCTTCTATGAACTCAAACAAAAAAGCCTAGTGTACTGTACGGGCCTCTCTAACACTTACCTCAGGAAAAACAAATCCCCGCTCAAACACCATAAAATAATATTATGGTGTTTTACTCTTTCAAATACATGCTGGTCTTACCATGGTAGAGACTGTTTTAATGGTGAGGCCTTGGCCAACTTCTGTTATCTTCTCTCTGAGCAGGCTGACCCCTGCAAGTACTACTTTTACAAACCAACAAACTCAGTTTTCTGTCTGCAAAGCTCATAAATTTTTGTTAGATTTTCTTCTTTGGATCAGAATGAGGGCTTTTTAGGTGTGGGGTTTTTTTTTCCATTAAGGAATAGATAATGTAGTCCTATGGGTTATTTTTCATGCTACATGGAAGTTGTAATATAGTAGAGCCCTGAAGTACTTTAATTGGAGATATATTGAGGAAAGGGAAATAACAGAGGTGAAGATGTGAAAATTATCCCAAATTTACATAGACAATACTTAAACAACCTCACCTGAAGAATCTAGGTTACATTAACTGAGAGTTAATACTAATTAGATCTAATAAATTAACTTTGAAGTATCCTTGAAATGACCGGAAATGTGTCGATTTGAATCAAAATCCACATAAACCGAAATCTGAGTGGAGTAATCGGTAGAGGATATATTCCTTCATATGTTTTCTCATGTAAAAACGTTGGAATATTAAAAATTGTAAGGTCTTGGAACACTTTCTGCTTAGATGAAGTCATCAAGAATATATTGAGGTCCAGATCTGTTGCTGATATTATTTAACACCTTTTTGCCTGCACTGTACTGGCCTGATAGTCATTACAGCAATCCAAAGCTGGTTATCCCTTTCATGTATAATGAGATTTTTGGGAGATATGATTGAAAAGGTAATAAATACTCAAGAAATGGCATGTGTTTGCACATGGTGTTTTTTTTCCTTCTGTGTTTGAATTCAGTATTGCTTTGTGAAGACTTGTTCTTTTTTAAAAGGTGCGCTGCATACCTGTACGTATACTGAATACTTCTTTCCATGTACAGTATATTAATGGTTTGAAAAATACAGTCAGACCTTTTGTAACAGCAAAAATAAATGTTAAGCTGTGCAAAATTAGTATCAGCAAAGCACCTCAACATAAAATACTGGGCTATTTTCAAGAAAAATAAAATCTGTAGTATTATTATATGACTAATGTCTAAAAATAAATGCCATATATCTTGCAAAATATCATCTGTTGTCTTGAAAAGAAACTTTGTCAATGCCTTTTCCTTACTGTACCTATTTAATTTAGTTGACTGTAGTCCCTTATTACAGTCATTGTTCTGTTGATGAAATTATTTTAGAACACAATTCTTAAGTAGACAAAAATATTACCGTAAATGTTACTTTTTTGGATCAAACAACATGAAAATACTAAAGGCAGGTTATTTTTCTTGGGCCTGGAGAAAGTACAGGCTTTATAAAACCTTGCATGTGGAATTTCCGGTCATCCATTTCTGTTGTGGTTTATTCAGATGGATTGAGCTGCGAGTTTGTGGAAAACTTGCTAGCAATGGGGAACGCCTGAGAAAGCACCCCACTATCTCAGTTGATCTTGTTTGATTATTCAACTCATCTGGCCCCTGGTGTCTGCTTCTGGAACATGTTTGTTGCGTACTGAACTCATTTATACAGGAGAAAGCAAGTAAGCACAGGGCTTTTCAGAATGGTAATTTTGGGGATTGACAAGCACCTTTCCTTTCTGCATCTTGATTTGCAGGCTTTGGAGGGGTTCTCAGATGACTACTGAGGTCTTACCTGAGTGCAAAAAAGAAAGTAATTGGCTAGAATGACACTAAAGAAAATAGATGAAATTCCATTTCAGGTCACTGCAGAGAAGAAAAACTTGATTTTCCTTTAGAGATTTGTCAAGACTAATTGGATGCCATTAGAGAAGCTTTTAAGAGGAGGAGATGGAATGAAACTTGAAAGTGCTTTCGTAGACTTCTGTTTTCTTAAGATAGGTATATTGTAATAGGTTGGTGTGATGTTGGGAGATAGTGTCAACAGTTAAAAACCAGCCAGCAACAAAAACCTAACAAACTTTGGGCAGTTGAATGAGCTTTTTCTTAAATGTAAACTTGTGAATACAAGAATGTTCAGTACAGAAGCTCCCTTGAGACTGTTGAATAATTAATTACCTGTTCATCCTCCTGCTCTTAAATTTGTTGATTTGGTTTGGGTTTTGTGTGGGTTGTTTTCTTGTTGTTACTGATGTGGCTGTAATTGTGGTACGAGATTTGTTTGTTTGTTTCAGATACTACAGTCAAAGCTTCTGTCATCATACTGTCCTAGCTTGTCTTGTTAGAAATGCTCTGCAGACCTAGTAAGGATTATAGATTAAGTCCTGAGCAACCTGATTGAATGCCTTTGTCCTGCTTTTAGCAAGAGCAGCCCAGGCATCTCTTCTGGTCCCTTCCAGCCAGAATTATTCTGTGATTCCAATCTGGTGCACCTCCTTCATAGCTCTGCTGCTCACTTCTGGAAACCTTCAACCCCCCCAGGCTGGGTGTGGTTATTGGTGTACCATCCAGACGTTCTCAGAGACAAATGCTGCTTTACATTTTTTCTCATATTATTTTTCCTTATAACTATGTATACTATATAGTATGTATATATTTTTATAAATATGTGTGTGTATATATACACAGTATATATTTTTATATATGACAAGTGGTGCGTTTCTGGCTGCTAACACTTGGTTGATGTATCTAGAGCTTCTTGCATCTTGCATCTACTGTCTGACAAGTTATGTGGTGTCAAGAGTTTATTATATGAAAGCTGATACTTGCAGCTTCAATTATGGGTGTTTAGAAGCTGGTTAGTAAATTAGTGAGTGCTTTCCAGTGAATTAAATTACATGTTACAAAGGTGAGCATTTTTAATTAAGGTAGTACGTTTGACTGTAGCTGGTTTACACACTCATGCCAAATGACTTATGAGTGTCGAAAGGCATGCTGATCTAAGTTACTTGTTGAAAGAGGAGCTTAGTGTAGGTGTAGCTCTTCTGGAAGCCAAGCCTTTAGCAAATGTTGATTCCTTCCTTCCAGCTGTAAAAACTCTTATCTGAGTTTTCTACTCTCTTCAGATCAGGCAAGCTGTTGAAGCTCAGTATTGTGGTTACAAGTGCGAGTTTTATTCCAATGAAGATGTCCTTGGCAGATTGACATTTCTCTGGTGTGGTGTCACTGTTGTTTTTCCTTTTCTTGTATCTACACGTGCACAGAACTAGAAAGAATTTGCTGGTTTGCTGTGGGGAAAATGTGTGTGGCTATCTTACTGAAATGATGGATTGTTATCTGTTGTGCCCTAATGACATGAGGTTAGATTGGATAGTATCTCTAAAGGTGCTGTAAGACACTACTACTGTTGTACTCCCACCACCCAAAACCTCTGTTTATGTTTTGCTTTTAAAGTAACTTACTTGGGGGAATATTAAGATTGTACGGCTCCTCCGAAGTTGGTTTTCCTTACTGCAGCAAATCTTTTTGATAAGGAGGTTAGAGCCCTAGTAGGATGTTGGGACTGAGACCCTGGGTGTCTAGTGAAGAAGACAATGGAGAGGACTGGAGTCTTGTGCTCTTATTTCTTGTTATCTTGAGTTGCTAAGTGAAAGTTAATTGGCAGGTGTGAACTGAAGGCTTATCAAGGTTTTGACTTCATTTCTGTGTGGAATTCAATAGACATTAGAGCCTCTAGTGACACAACTGTGCTCTGCAGTTCTCAGTGGTCTCTTGCTGAGTTATGTGCAGAATTGGTGTAACACTCTTTATGAGAAGATTTTTTGAGGATGAAAAATAGTTATCACCTCAAAAACTGACTTGGATTAGATCTACAAGAAAAACTGAGGCAATATTGTTGGGGGCTTTTTTATTTGTACTTGAAGCTCTGTGAGTGAGGAGAAATGGTGTTTTGAGATCAACATGGTCATATACTTTGGGGAGGGTGGGTGCTGGGGTCCTTACTCTTGTCAGTAGGTAGCTTGCTAGTGAGAATAGTGAATGCTGTGGCTCTGTGCCTGTGAATGAACTGCAACACAACACCAGCGGCTGATGCTTTATACTGTACTGGCTTTGGTTTTGTAGGCTTTTCCCAAGCAGTCTACATTATCTTACTCTAAAGAGTATTTTCAATACTGGACAGGTTTGACTTCTGATAGCAGTAGATTTTCTGTAAAATATTCTTGATACCTTTAAATATTGTATAAATGTTATTGGGGAAAATCTTGATTTTTATTTTAGTGTAACTACCATCACAAAACTTATTTTTAACTAGTTAAGTTAGAAATGAAAATAAATCAGGCTTTACGTATTAAAAGCATGTTTTCCTTGCCAAATTCAAGCTGACGCATTCTGTGTCCAAACAGTTTACATAAACTAAGCTGGATAAATATAAATTGGGCAAAGAACTGCTAAAAGGACATCAATTAACTTATGTTTTGTATGAATTACATTTGCCCAATGGGGACTTGAGAGTACCTCTGTTACAACTAAAATAAGTGTTGTATTATGCCTAAACTTATAGTCTCTTAAATTCTTGAACTTTGAAAGTTTAATGGTTTGCCACTTTAACTGAATGCTTGAAATGGGGTTAAATACTGTTTCCTTTTTATTTTTACTAAACATTCATTTTGGCATGTTTGCTGAGGAAGTAGACACTAGTTTACAAACAGCTTGGAGGAGAGCTTGCTTGTGTAGAGTATGTCTCAGGAGGGGATTTCCCTTTTCTCCTACAAAATAAGAGGATGTAAACTATTTTTGATGGCACAGTGCATTTAAAAAGTGGGTGAAGATAAGAAATCTTTTACTTCTACTTTTGGAATCAAGTATTCCAAAATCTCATTGCTTCAGGTTTTTGGGT
The DNA here is from genome assembly GCA_008921705.1 of Burhinus oedicnemus. Classification (NCBI taxonomy): domain Eukaryota; kingdom Metazoa; phylum Chordata; class Aves; order Charadriiformes; family Burhinidae; genus Burhinus; species Burhinus oedicnemus. The sequence goes on from VFFE01006192.1 coordinate 193,623, forward strand.
GCAAGTATATTTGTCTTCCTAATAATGATATTTGACATTCCCTTTTTAAATTATTAATAAAACTATATACTGAACACAAATTAACCTTATTTAGAAAAAGTCCATCAGCACTTCTTTCAGCAACTATTAAAATAGTTGCTTTTGTTTGCAGTATGAATGTCTGTGAATCTTGGATTAAATATTTTGCTAACCTTTTTCTCATGTGATGGGTGTATACGGTAATGTATGCTTCAGAATGCCCAAAGTTAACCACATTACATTCTTCTATTTCTAGTGTTACTTAGCTGCAACTGCTGCTTACAAGATGAATTAGAAGTAAGATCATTGCATTTCGCTACCACTGGAGCTAAGGGTACAAAATTGTTTAAGTTCTCAGTTGGCCAAGTTCTCAGCTTGCCAAGAAACAAGTCTCTAATAGTTGGAAAATGTGCTGATGGATTCCTCCCCCCCACCCCCAATTAATTGAACTCCAAGAGCCAGAATATATTTCTGAAGTGAGTTGAGAGCTTATTATTGGAGCAGATTCAAGTACTATAAGGAGAAGTTCTTCTAAGGGAAGAAAAAAACAGGAGAAGGCTTGCTTTTACATAAGTAAAAGAAAAAGGCTGATACCTCCTCCTCACACCCCCAAACAAGATGAAAATGGTATTAGATTTTGCATCTCTGTTTTTAATTGTAAATTAATAAAAATGGCAGTATAATCTGCTTTCAAATCTCAGAGCAATAATGACAGACTTCATATTTTGAGAAATTGCCTCTTTTAATGGTGGAGACAGTTAATGTTTTTCTTACAGTTGTCTTCGTTACAGTGAATATTGTTCTGCAGTACACTGGACAAATCTCTTACCTGCTACTCAGATTTTAGCACATCCTGGTGTGATCTGCGTATCCATTATATCCTCATGCAGGTTCTGTTCCTTTGTTAATTCATAAGATGCTATCTTTACAGGTTTGTAAATATATTGTTTCTTCAGTCTGAAGTGTTGCTTTACTTTACAAGTGTTTTCTACGTACAGCTTTCAGAAAGCAGTTGTTCGTATCAGTCTTCCAGTCCACAGGTGTGTGTGGGATCTGGTTTTCTCTTGGTGCTTTTTGTGTGCTAAAAAAGTGTCATTTATTATTGTAATGGCTTAGCCTTTTATAGCAGATCTTCCAACCGTGAAGGAATATATCCATCAGATCCTTTCTTCATTTTTGTAGAGTTCAACTTGTGAACTTACACTAAAAATATGAAACAAATGATCTCTTTCTTGCTTGGGCAACTTGGGATCTGTTTAAAAGTGCTAAAAAGAGTGAGCTTTGATTTGGAGGAAGCTTTTGGCTTTTGTATGATTCATTTCTAGAAGGTAGGGAGAGTAGAAGAGGTAATCCAATTTATTCATATTCATTTTCAATAAAGAAAGGTGATCATTTAGCTGAAGTTCTAAGAAAATAAATTCAGTGAAAGGAGGAATTTGTTCCCTGTCAGAAGTAGGTACATGTACATTTTCTCTGTGTGTATATATATGTAGAGATAAAACCCATTAACTTTGTATGTCTGTATGGCTACTTGTCAGTGTCTTTGTGGGGGGTTTTGGCCGTTGGTTTGCATGAGAACCAGTTACAAAACTTGCCAGTCATATTTTTAGGAACAAATTGTCCAAAGCCTCATTTTGTCAGGCTGAGTGAAGTGTAATCATGTTTTCAATCAAAAAAAACCAAAAAAACCCAAAAAAACCCCCCAACATAAGTGTAATGTACTGTTCTTGGGAGGTGGGGGGGTTGGGGGATTTTAAACGGACAAAGCAAATGAAAGAAAAGCATATTTAGATTGGACCATTGTTTGGACTAAAAGACCCATGAGGGCGAGAGATGTCAAGTTATAAGTTTTTCTTGTTGAATTTCTTGAAAAAGGCAAAGCTATTGCATACTCCCCACAATGACAGCAGTGACAGTGTTCAAAAGTTAATCTATAAACCCGCTGATAATTTTTAGTCCTTTTTTTTTTTCTTCTCCCTTGAATTAGCATGTTGGGCTGTTTTATCCTCCTCCTTGTGAAGTTAACTATTAGTTTTCTTCCAGATGAAGGTATTGTTGTAAATTCTCCTGCAAGCAGGCTAAGGGAGAAGAATAACACTAATCAGGTAACACCTGACTAAAATTTCAAAATTTTACTAAATATTAAACTGTCATTACTCTTTATATTTTTTCTGTTTACTGTCTTTCTGCAAAAAAAAAAAAGTACATATCCATAAAGTGGCAATAATAAATTTTATGTCCATTTAACGTTACAGGCAGCTAATTAGATTTATTCTTTTAAAACAATAAGAAAGCATGCAGGCAATATAGCCTATTTTTTACCATTATTCGGTATTAACAATGGAGAAGAGAAGGTGGCTTCTAAAGTTGGGTACTTAATGCAAATTCATTCTCTTGCATAAGCTACAGAGCAATAGAACATAACACTGTCATTAAAACTGACTCATAGCATTCAAGAGAAGGTGTGTTACAAGCTTTAAAAGTGCTCAGAGAATTGCTGCAGTCTAGTAAATACCTTGCAGTGGGAAAAAACACTTTAGCTGTGATTTGTTGCAAAATGCTGTTGTGCAAATTGCCTTAAAAGTATTTTGCTTTTTAAAAAATCTGAGCCACGCAAGCAGAGAAATGGACTTACTCTAAACTACTAAGTATTCTGATCGGTTGAAAAATAGATGCAAATAGACTATGAAATGTATTTTAACATCCATATTTGAAATTCCAGCTCAGGATGGAGACTCTTAGATTACTTGGTTGTCTTTTAGTTCTGTTCATTGGGGCTGGGAGGGATATCTCCTATGCATTACAAAAATCTCTCTCTAGCAGTAGGTATTTAGCTCTGTAAATTGTTTTGGTGGGTTTGGTTTGAGTTTTTTGAGGTATGAGTAGATAGGAATAGGAAATGCGTAGCTAGCACCCCAAGAGGCATAAGTGTTAAACTTGCATTTAAATTGGTTTAGTATGCAGCCTCAGCAGCAAAGAAAGTGATGTAATCCAAAGAAGATTACAAAAATTATTTCTGAATTTTTGTCTGAGTAAATAGTGTATCCCCTATTCTACCTGGGTTACAAAGAAAAGTGGCAATTACTCTTCCATTGTTAGAAAGGTACGAAGAGAAGGATAGTGAAAAGAAGTAATACAGTGCAGTTGAAACTGTCACATTACATGTTGTCTCCCTACCTGTTGGGTGGTGGCTTCTTCGGTTGCATGTGCTGGGTTAGGCACGGGGTCGGTGTGCTGCTGCTTTGTGACTACTGCCTGTGGTGGGTGATGAAATGTCTCAATATGCGCCTGTCCGGTTCTAGTTTCTTGATGGCCAGTATTTAGGCATGTCATTATGTGTATATGGTTTTGTACAGCTTGCTTACTGCAAACAAGAGTCAGCTGTTTCATCTTTTTGATTTGAGTCATTCACCTCGGAAGCTCCCTAGCAGCCTCTGTCACTAGGTGTAACTGAACTTCGGGAAGTTCTTTTTAATCCTCTGAGACATGGTATGCCCTGTACTGTTGCCAGCCCTTATTTTCTTAGTTTTTTTCACTTTCCTTTTACAGGAAATAAATAATAATGATTTGCTGGGAGTAGACTTTTGTGTTCAGATCTCCCAAATTACTTCTGTTTCCCTTAATGTTACAAGGCTAATTGTACGAGAAGTAACTAGAAATATTAGAAACAGGAAAGTAAGCTATGCAAATATTGACTTTTGGGTGCTGTAAGTCTGTATTTTTTTTGTAAGCTAATATAAATCTCAAATCTCATGATAAATGTATTGCTCATGCCTGAAGCATCTTCTTAGATTTTTGTTTTCCTCTTTTCTTTCATTCCAGAGCTTCCCCACATGCCAGCCTTTCACTGTCTTCTTCCTTGACTCCCTGGAGCAGCTTCCCTTCTCTCCCTGCCTCACTCACCCTTCATGCCCTTTGCCAGGGGCATTGCCTTCCCTCTTTTTTTTCCCCCTTCTCCTCCCCCCACCCTCTTCACTCTATAATTAAACTTGGAAGGCTCAAAGGCTAGAGAAATGCATGAAGGATGAAAACCAGGATTATAAGATATTTTTTTTTTTATTACCTTTCCTTTGGTAGGCCTGCCAACATTGTTTACTGTTTAGATGCATCTCCCTTTTCTCAAGACCTGTTTTTCAGGTCCTCTTTTGGGTCACTTACATATCCAGACATGCTTTTATTGCCATGGGAATCTCCCATGCAAGAAGCCGTCAGCATACCAGAGAGAAGCTCTTGTGAACTTGTGAAGCACTTTGCTTGGGAGAAAGGCCATTCACCTGCCATTTTCTGTTTACATTTAAATATTTTTCTATTGATACATAACCTTCTAATCTGGATGATTCTTCACTTTAGATTATAGTGACTAGCTTGTAAATACTACTCTTTCACTTTTTTTTTTGAGGTAGCTCATGCCTTTCAGTAGAAGGCTCTTCTATTTAGTTTAGAGGTGTTTTTGCCAGAATAATAGTGGTGACTAAGGCTGTGGCATTCTTTCATTGGGCTTTTATTTTAAATATGAAAAATTTTGACAAATACACTAGTGAAACATGGTTGCTTGGATATGTATGTTTTGGCAGTGTATTGATGGTGGTAGATGAAGTTATAGAGCAAGTACAGGCTGCATTTGTGTTAGGGAAGTTTGTCTGAACATTCATAGTTTAGTTATGAGGATAGTTTCCATGTTACGTGAGATTTAAAGTATCTCTTCTTTTAACTATTAAATGGAAACCACTGGGCTGAAGTTGCAAGAGAAGCTATTACTTGATTTTATTTTTTAAAGCCATTATGGAGGCTGGCATTGAAACAGCATTGTTTATTATTAAAAAAAAAAAAAATTACTACATCCTGTTTCCAGAGATGAATCAAAATGCCTCCTAATGTTTTTGAAGTTTTTTCCTGAGTCATCTAGTGAGACTTGCATTTACCTCAAGGCTCATATTTTACCACAGCAATTCTGTTCATGCACAGAACCGGTGCCATAGCATGGTTTCAAACATTATGGCTTTATAACTTATTTTATAACAACACCCAGAGGCCTTCAACATAGCAAAAAAGTTTCCTTATCAAAGAGCTTAACATTTAGTTAAAGACAAGGCCCAAGAATGCATCTAGCAGTTGAAATAAACAGGAGGGGAAAAGTGAACATAAGTGATTAGAAGTCTTTGCAATTAAGTTTCATAATAGGGGTTTTAGAGTCCTTTAAGTTTAAGAAATAAAATAATAATTAGAATCTCATCTATTCTTATATAGAATTAGAGATACCAAGTTTAGAAATGGCAAATAATTTTTCCACTATAGCTTAAATTCATAGTGTAAGGGGAAAGGATACACAGGGGAAGTACTCGATGGATCTCAGTAGTTTTCTCAAACTGTCTATTTAAGTCTCTCCAGTGCCCCAAGCCTGGTTGCAGGGTTTACATTCAGCCTTGCTGTGATCCACCTCAATCCTTGGACAGTATGTACAGGGAGGCAGACAGTTAGCCTGTATAATTATGTTACTAGATTCTCAGTTTCCTTTCGTCTTTATTGAAGGTATTTCTTCTACTGGTTTCCTTGTAGCAGATCTGCCCCCTGCATTGTAATGTACTAATACAAGTGTCTTCCAACCTGGAGTTCGCTTGCAGCTTTGCAATTTGAAGCACAACGGTGGCTCAGTTGTTTTTTTCGAGGGGGAGGGGGAAGTGGTTTTAAATCCGCAGCCACTAGATTTTATAATTTTTGAACTGTCCCAGTTGTAGTAGTTTTATTTCATGCTGTGTGAGATGAAAGTGGATCTTTTGATCAGTGAGGAGATTTTTGGAGTACAAATATTCAAAAGTGGATAAAAATCACAACAGCCTGCTTTTGCCACCACCACCCAGTTTCACTATAATTTCAATAGAACCTAAATTTTGTGTTCAGGTAAAACAAATGGTACATGAATGAATATGAATCAGTGTTGCTCCCAGCGTATTTTTTCTTGTGTACAGATTAACTTTTCATTAGTATCCATTCACTGATGCAGTTAGCAGTGGTGGAGATAAGCATATGATCTTGTGCTAAAGATAATATTCCGGTCTTCGTTGTTTTTGCCTGACTCAATTCTCAATTTGATTTTTGCTGCTTTTAGATGTGATCACTAAATTAAATTTACAGGTTTGTTTCTGGGTTTTTTTGTTTGGTTGTTTTTTTCCACAGAATCCTAGAATAGTTTGGGTTGGAAGGGACCTTTAAAGGCCATCTAGTCCAACCCCCCTGCAATGAGCAAGGACATCTTCAACTAGATCAGGTTGCTCAGAGCCCCGTCCAGCCTGACCTGGAATGTTTCCAGGGACGGGGCATCTACCACCTCTCTGGGCAACCTGGGCTGGTGTTTCACTGCCCTCATTACAAAAAATTTCTTCCTTATGTATCTAGTCTAAGTCTTCCCTCTTTTAGTTTTTTCTCCACTGGAGAGCTGTTTACATGTTTTGCAAATTGACTTGGTCACCTTAATATATCTTATAAATATGTTTGCAGTAATTTGCATAGCAGACTGAAGTTCCCCTACCTGAAGGTGTTCTGGGTGGCTCAGCATGCGGGCATCTGTCATAACAGCACAAGCTGATTGCTCTCTTGCTGTACTTTCTCTGCAGCAGATTTGCACTGAACACAAAATTTATTTCAGGGTTTTCAGTTTAATGTTCAGAATGCTCCTAGAATCACCCTTGGTACCTGATACATTGTTGCTGCTGCTTCTGTGGCACTGCATTCCAGAAGACTCAAAGCTTTCATCCTCTGTTTCAAGGAAGCTTATGTTAATTGAGAGGAATTTGGGGGACTTTTTCTATTTTTTTTTTTCTTTTTTATCTGGAATGTGAATCTTTTTGTATTGAACTTCAGCTTATAATGGTCATAAGGTCTTAATGCAGTCTGAGGTACTTTGGAGATTAGTCATCTTGACTTGGGTTTCACTTAATGGATTTTTCACCTGTGTAAGTTTAACAGTTTTTTTTAACTAGAAAGTGTGGCAAAACTTACCTTTTAGTTAAACGTGGTTAGTGTTCAGTTACTCTGATAATAGACGTAATAAAAAAAAAAAATCTGAAGTGTTAAAATAAGCACATTCAAATATTTTCAGTATTAATTGTACTCGCTGTTACCTCTGAAATCTGTAAAATTGGAGTAAATGTCTTGTAATAGACTTTCACACACTGAAATAGTAGCAATATGTTCAAATTCAGGTAAACTTCGTATAGAGAGATGTTTCTGTAAATTTAAATTTCTTTGGGTTTTTTGAAGCAAGCTGCTTTGAGGTTGGTGGGGCCTTTTTCTAATGAAAGAAAAAAAAAAAGGCAAACCCAAACAAAACAAAAAAACCCCAACACTCTGCCAAAAAACCTCTACTGTACACCATTTGCCCACCATGTGGTTTAATCACATGTAATGGCTTTTATGAAAGAAGAACCAATAATGAAAAGTCTTTGAGTTGTTTCTTTTAAATATATTTCTTGTACATTTGTTTGCATACTAATGTGAATTTATTCTTGAAATGACCTGTCTTTGGATGTTAGGACAGTTAGTAATTGAGTGGCTTCTTTTTATCCTTTATTGAAAACTTTTTGATGGCATTCTTTGCAAGGTTAACTTTGCAAAAGATGGATCAGTATTATTTAAATAAAATGCCTCTGATTATTTGCCTGGAAAATGCATCAAGAAGAAATGATGAATACATTTTTATATTGTAGTTGGAATATCGTAGAATCATAGAATGGTTTAGGTTGGAAAGGACGTTAAAGATCATCTAGTTCCAACCCCCCTGCCATGGGCAGGGACACCTCCCACTAGATCTGGTTGCTCAAAGCCCCATCCGGCCTGGTCTTGAATTCTGTTAATAATAAACAATCATAATTCTGTTCACTTGCCTGTATTGTATTTTCTTATTAATTTAGTATTACATTCTGGGGGCCTCTCGCCTTGTATTTTTAAGTTTGTTCCATATCTTTGGTATGTTCTTTTAAAGGAAAAACTGATTTCTTGCACATTTTTTTTTTCTTTTTACTTCAGATAGTGAACCAGTAATCTGTATTTAATGATATGTTTGAAGATTACAAGGAAGAGTAGTCATTGGGGTTATTTTGATCTGCATTAGAATGCCCACAGAATGTAGTTTCAGCATTCATTTGCTATTTATAAATACTTTATATTCACCTTTACTGTTCTGTTCTCTTATGAGAAAGCTCCATCCCAGCCAAAGCCAGTGCAGAGAGGAACATCTGACTTGTGAATGTGAATGGGAGTTATTTTTAGAACAATGAACAATGAAGACAAAACTGGGTTGATAGGAGGGAGAAAGTTTGTCAGATTAGAAGAATTTCAGTCTTTTTTTTTTTTTGTTAGGAAACAGTCTTTTTAAATCACCAGTATGCTTTGTGTGTGCACGTATGAAAGATTTGGTGGCTGATCCAGTTAGGAATGCATCAGAGGACTTTTTTTTTCCTAAGTGGCCAGGTCTTCTGCGTCTGTTGTTTTGTCTGCTGACAGCATGGTGGCAAAGGATTGCTGGTGCACAGTTAGTGGTTGCTGCCATTGTGGAGAGGAACCTGGCAGTGCGCTTTCTGACAGTAGGCTGCCTGAGAATAGAGGGACCAGAGAGCGTGATGGAAGAAATGAAGAGGCCCTTTCTTTCCACAAATACCATGCTGAGCTCAAACTTTAGAGCAGTCCTTCAGTTGATTGGCTGCTCGGTGCTTCTAACATGTTCCCTTAAAGATAATATATTGTCTTGGAGAGGAACTCATTCCCTCTGCTCAAGACTTTGAATGTGTTCCTTTTTTTTTTTTTTTTTTTTTTTTTTTTTTCCTTCTAAGCATGAATCTTCAAATGCAAATTTGGGAATTGAGTCACAAAGTGAGTCCTAATGTGTAACTCTTTGAAAATAGTAGCTTTTTTGGTAATTATTAAAAAGGAAAAAGCTATGCCTGTGGTATTATTTTATAGCTTGGGGATTTAAAGTCCATAGCAGATTGTCACAGATAATATGGGACTAAATAGTAAGCAGCATGGCAAATGAATATAGCATATTACTGGAGACTGATGTTCTGAGAAAAGAGAAGGAAACGTTAAAATGAAAGAACCAACTTCTAAGGAGATCACTACAAATACTGTGTCAGATAAAGAAATACTATCTTCTTCCACAGGAAGATACTCTGTTATGAAAAAAGAGCTTCTTTTATCAAAAAAAAAAAAAAAAATTTTTTTTTTCTTTCTTTGCCGTCCCCTTTGCTTAATGGTATTTCAATAAGCAGAAGTGTGCTTTTACTTCAACTACAAATGTTGGGTACTTCTATTTGATTGAAGTGGATGTGTAAGCATCAGTCTCCTTGTGCCAGTTGAAACTGCAAAGGCTTTGGATTTAACAGGTTGCTGTTGAGAGCGTTATCCTCTGAACTGATTGTTTTTCTTCGGAGCTGCTGCACGTATGGTGAAGACCACCCAGCATGTGTAAGGACCAGTATAAACTGCGTAAGAAGCTGTCACACCCACAATAGACATATTTGCTAAGGTTCTTATAAGAGAAAGACTAAAATGGAAGCAAAATTGTCTTTCCTGTCCTTCTGTTATGACTCATGGGAGCTGCTTTTGTACTCAATGCTTTGATAATCAGTCTGCTTATTTGTCACTATGGTCTTAGAAGCATCCTGCTAAGCACCCACTCTTTTTGAGTTAGCCACAGCTGTTAGAGAAGCTCAGAAATCTATGGTTTAACTCTGAGAAGTGAATTTAGTTCATCCAGGATGAGCTGAATTTATTTTTGAATCTGTACTTGCATAGAAAAGGAAGAGCACTCACAGAACAAGATAAAACAAACCAAATCGTTATTGGTGCCCTGGTCTTCAAGCTCAGTTTTCCTTTAGGAATCTAACCAAATAGGTATCTGTAATTGTTGGGAGCTGATTCAACTGTTTTCCTAGTCATGTGCTAGCTGTGGGATGGGAATTTTGTTCAGGTTCTTCCCCCCCGCATCCCTGGCCCTGCTGCCATGGAGACACGCTGCCTTTTAGGCCAGTGTCATGACCAGGACAGCCAGTTACATAGCAATAACTTCCCTTGATGTATAACTCATTCAGATGAGTTTCCAGGTTTCATTATATCAACAGCTAGGGAGGGTGGGAGCAGGGGCGAGGGGGGGAAGCAAAACAACTCCTCCAAAAACCAACAACAGTGAAGTGAAGTTCCAATGATGATATTAGCAATGTCAATAAAAGCTTGCTGGAGCTGAATTTTAAAACCTATGAGCTTGTACAAGCAACCTTGGTGTTTTGCTTTTATGTAATTTGTTCAAGTTTGACGGTTTTCTAAATTTTGTATTTATTTTGACCAGCTGTTCTTTTTGTTCCTAATTTTTTTTTTATGAGCAGAGGAGGATAGATTGAAGCTTAGAGTATGAAAAATGTCTTGTTTAATTGCAAGTTCTAGTTGTTTTTTATCTCTTCAGCTTCTTCTTTTTTCAACTTCCACATTGTGCGTTTCTTCATATTATGAAAACTTGATGGCTCTTCCTCCAGAACCTTGTCCCATTAGAAAGTCTACCGTCCCTCCATAAAACGGAAAAACAGCAAGTGGTAGCTTTTTTCCAAACGCAGGAGTAACACTCACAAAACTTCACTAGCAATGTGGTTGTGTGTTTGGGTTTTTTTCCTCTCTGTTCTTAAAGTCAGAATATTACTAATAGCTTCTTCTTCACAGCTGTTCAAATACTGAATTTGTTCTTCCTAATCTCTAATTCCTCATAGTACTCCTGGTGCATTCTTCTGGATCAATAAATCCAGAAAAATTTCTCCATCTATTTTCTTAACCCTGTTATTTCTATATTCTGCTATAACACTGAATCAGGTACTTGTAACTCTTAACTAGGGTTTTCCTGGAATAGAACTACACATATAAAGGGAAGGAGAAGGAAAGGTGCTGTAGTAGTGATACATCATGACTAATAGAGGTGGTTAATGCTTCCTTGTACAACCAGAAGAAGTGCCAGGGTTTTGATTAATGTGTAGCCATCAAAGACATACCGTATAACTTCTTCACATCTGTTTACTGACCCACTGTTTTGTTAGTGAACAGATGAAAATATACCCAGCCTCTAGAATTTCTTAGTTGTATCTTGGTAAGTAAAAACGATGAATAAATAAAAAGATGAAGTTTACTTCTTGTTTTGGGAGAGCAAGAAGCTTGTTTAAAAGCTAATGGATAACTTTGAAGTCAATTAGAAGTTTGTAACTGGCTTCAGCAGGGTGCAAATTGCGCTCTTTCTGTCTTGATATATGAAATGAACTGTATACTTGATATACATTATACTGATATACAAATCTAACTGTGTATTTCTGGAACACAGTTTTATTTCTCCAAATTTTATGAGGACGAATGTCTACCTCAAGTTTTTTATAATTCTCACTAAATATCTCTTCTAAAATCTAACTATCTAAAAAATGCTTTCCCTCCCTCCCCTGCCCAGCTATTGATGGTTATGAAATAATGAATAGCATTTTGCCTTGGGAGTGAGTGGTTAAACTGGATGCTTTTGAGTGATGCCCTAGAATTCTTAATGGTCATGAAGGTAAAAGGAATTGGGAAAGAGCTAGTGTTTTCCCCCATTGTTTTAACTAAAATGCAAATGCTCGGGTACCATAATGCTGTATTAGTCCATATGTTCATTCCCAGAATGCTTATACTGTTCTGGTTTTTACATACAAGCCTTACATGCTATTGCAAAACACCTACATTTGTATTAAAATCTCACACTGTTATAATTCTGGATTAAGTAAAACTAATTTGTTCTTGTTCATTTCATGATGTTTCATTTTGCTGAATTGGCTCTGCGTTTTGTAGAACGCCATGGTAACATTGAGACCATCTTGGAGATCTGTTGGTTTAATTCATAAGTTGTTGATGTGCTGTGAATCTGGCTGCCTCAGAAAGGGATGTTAGGAGAATGAGTGCTATTTCCCTACTGAGAAGCTTTGAGATGTAAAGAATGGCCTTATTTCCTCTTCCACAAGGGTTATCATTCTAGCCAGCAGGTAACATTAAAAAAAGACCTATATGGTACTCAGCGCAAAGAACAAAATTGTCATTGCTGTTAATAAGGTTTTCCTTGCTATTTCCTGTGTTCAGCTTGAAAGAAATCAGCTTGTCTTCACTAAGTTACAGAATAACGTAATTCTTGCTATGGATAACTTTCTTGAAATTACTTTTTTGGTTAAAACTTCTAGATTTTATTTTTTCCTTATTTTTATTATTACAGTTACTGCCATTGATAAGACTCTGTGTCATTCATGGAGTTTGAGTTAATGTTACCAGATTACCTGCAAGAATTTATGATTTTAAAAACAGTCCTAACAAGGCCAGTGCCTTTTGAAAGGCAAAAAAATTCCAGAAAGTTCAGTGGGTGCTGCCACTGAGCAAGTATTTTTAGGAGTTTCTTTTCAATCTTTCAGGAGCTTTTGAAGGCAAAGGCCTCAAACAAGTACATACATCTTGTTTCGAAGGGATTAGATGGGTCTAGCTAGTCTGAGTTCACTAATGTTGCAGGAGAGAACTAGCTTGAATTACTGCCCTGCTTGAGCAGATGCGGCAAAAGACCTGGAGCAAAAAGCGTTTGGGTATGAATCCATGCTGCTGCTGCATGCCACTTGTTTTTTAGCTCTCACTTTCATTTCAAGAGTAGGTTCTCATAAAGTGCTCTCAGCAGAGTTGTGCACGAAGATGACTCTGGAGCTAGCGCAGAAGAGACGGGTCACTCAAGTGCAGTTTTCTTTTGGGAGTCCCCTTGTATGTGCATCTGTATTACTTTTGCTGTCAGTCAGGATGCACTTTGGGGAGAATTCGAGAAGCTGATTTTTGTGGTTTTTTGGGCCAGTCGAAGTGCATCACTGACGGTAAATGAACATCGATAAGTGAGTTGACAGGCTTTTACCTTTAGGGAATTACATGTGAATGCTGCTCTAGGTGCCATGCGTCCAAGAGCACCAGTGTAACAAGCGGATCAGCTTTCTAAGGCTCTTACTTTTAATGAAGTGAAAAGGGAATCTGCATCATCAGTGGGGAGAGGAAGATGCGTAGTACTGAATTTCAGAAAGGAAGATCAGCTGCTTGCAAATCTAACTTTTATTTCCCAATTAAAAAAATAGGATATGTACCAAATACGCTTGCAGAAGTATTTAAAAATGGAAAAATAAAAGTAGTGGATCACAAGCTGCAGGCCTGTATAGCTTTAAGAATATGAGAAATTTAGAAATTATGAATGAGGGAAAGAGGAAAATACATCTAAATTTCTTGTTGAGTTTTTGATACATTATCTCATAAGCTTCTTCACTGTTTTGTCATAGATCCAAGAAGTATTGTGTACACTGTAAGGCAGAAAGAGGATGTATGGTAATAGCATTAGCAGATAAGTAATGAATGTTATCACAAACTAATTTCTGGAAACATTTGTCAATGAATAATGTTGGGAACTGAAGTAGAGAATTTGGTGATCGTTAGTGAATAGTGCTGATAGAAAACAGAATATATATTTTCTGACTATTCCTCTCTTTCCTGAAAGTATTTTTTCCCTTCTGAATATGACTGACCTGTTCACTTGTGTCTTGCTTACGATATGGCATTAACAGTTCTTTCAAGGTCTTAGTAGAAGTATTCCTGTCATTCAGCTGCAATGTGGGGACAGCCAGCTGTGCCTTGGTGCCTGGCACCGGCCTGTTGCAGTAGAAAGATGAAGCAGCTCAGTGTGGGCTCTGTTCTCATGCTGATGGGTGCAACTGCTTTTCCAGGAGCCCATTTCTTGGTTTGTTACTGTAACAAGAAAGCCTGGAAAAACAGCATAAAGGCTTTTGTGAGAAGGAGGTGCCAAATGAGATAGGGGAGAGTACATGGAAGGGAAAGGAAAAGGAAGAGTATTTTATACAGTTCACAAGTGAAAAAAAAAATTAATTAAACCAGTAAATTAAACCACTGAAACAATCCATTAAGTAGTGGGTAACATTTTTTTAAGAAATGAAACAAAACCCCAAACAAAAAAAACCCTAACCATCCCTTTATTTCAGAAGTCAGTGCATTATTTTCAAAGTTTGTTTCCAAAATACTGTGGTTGATTAACTCTGAAGTTGCTTCTAAAATAACAAACTCCCTGAGATTATCTCCCTGTGTTCTTCTGAGGCTAGTGTCATTGTGATTTCCCTCCTGAGTTGTCCTTTTTGTTAATGTGTGACTTGGCCAACACAGGGTTTTTGGCCAGCACCCTTAGCTTATGGTGAAATAGCAACAAGACTTCATGTTTGTGTGAGCTGAACATAGTATCATTAGGTCACACTCACCCACTACACATAAGTTAATTAAATGAATTCATTTCTATCATGTCATCTTCTTCCTCAAGAGTAGTCCTGTTCTTGGAGCACTGAACTGTGGAAATGACATATTTCCAATTCACAGAATCACAGGGGTTGAAAGGGACCTCTGGAAATCATCTAGTCCAACCCCCCTGCCAGAGCAGGGACACCTAGAGCAGGTTGCACAGGATGGCGTCCAGGTGGGTTTTGAATGTCTCCAGAGAAGGAAACTCCACCACCTCTCTGGGCAGCCTGTTCCAGGGCTCTGCCACCCTCAAAGGAAAGAAGTTCCTCCTCATGTTTAGATGGAACTTCCTATGGTCAAGTTTGTGCCCATTACCTCTTGTCCTATCAGTGGGCACCACTGCAAAAAGACTGGTTCCATCCTCCTGGCAACCTCCCTTGAAGTATTTATAGGCATTGATGAGATCCTCTCTAAGTCTTGTCCAGAGTAAACAGACCCAAGTCCCTCAGCCTTTCCTCATAACAAAGATGTTCCAGTCCCCTAATCATCTTTGTAGCCCTCTGCTGTACCCTCTCCAGCAGTTCCCTGTTCTTCTTGAACTGGGGAGCCCAGAACTGGACACAGTACTCCAGGTGCAGCCTCACCAGGGCAGAGTAGAGGGGGAGGATAACCTCCCTCGACCTGCTTGTCATGCTCTTCTTGATGCACCCCAGGATGCCATTGGCCTTTTTGGCCACAAGGGCACATTGCTGGCTCATGGCCATCCTGTTGTCCACCAGGACTCCCAGGTCCCTTTCCACAGAGCTGCTTTCCAGCAGCTCAGCCCCTAACCTGTACTGGTGCATGGGGTTATTCCTCCCCAGGTGCAGTACCTTACACTTCCCTTTGTTGATCTTCATGAGGTTCTTCTCTGCCCAACTCTCCAGCCTGTCCAGGTCATGCTGAATGGCAGCACAGCCTTCCGGTGTGTCAGCCACCCCTCCCAGTTTTGTGTCATCAGCAAACATGCTGAGGGTACACTCTGTCCCTTCATCCAGGTCATTGATGAATATGTTGAACAGGACTGGACCCAGTACTGACCCCTGGGGAACACCACTTGTCACAGACCTCCAACTAGACTCTGTGCCGCTAATCACAACCCTCTGAGCTCTATCTGCCAGGCGGTTTTCAATCCACCGCACTGTCCATTCATCCAACCCACACTTCCTAAGCTTGCCTGTGAGGATGCTGTGGGAGGCAGTGTCAAAAGCCTTGCTGAAGTCAAGGTAGACAACGTCCACTGCCCTCCCCTCATCTATCTGTCCAGTCACGCCATCATAGAAGGCTATCAGATTAGTCAGACATGACTTCCCCTTGGTGAATCCATGTTGGCTACTTCTGATAACCTTCTTTTCCTCCAGATGCTTTGAGATGATGCCCAGAACGACCTGTTCCATCATCTTTCCAGGGATGGAGGTGAGGCTGACTAGCCGGTAGTTTCCTGGGTCTTCCTTCTTGCCCTTTTTGAAGAGTGGAGTGACATTGGCTTTCCTCCAGTCCTCAGGCATGTCGCCTGTTCTCCAGGACCTTTCAAAGATGATGGAGAGCAGCCCAGCCATGACTTCTGCCAGCTCCCTCAGCACTCGCAGGTGCATGCCATCAGGACCCATGGACTTGTGGATGTTCAGTTTACTTAACTGGTCTCTAACTTGATCCTCCTCAACCAAGGGAAAGTCCTCCTTCCTCCAGACTTTCTCTGTTACCTGCAAAGTCTGGGACTCCTGAGGGCTGGCCTGAGCAGTAAAGACTGAAGCAAAGGTGGCATTCAGTAATTCCGCCTTCTCTGCATCATCTGTTACTGTGGCCCCTGTCTCATTCAATGGCGGGCCCACATTTTCTCTAGTTTTCCTTTTGCCTCCGAGGTACCTGAAGAAACCTTTCCTTTTGACCCTGACATCCCTTGCCAGATTTAATTCCAAGGAGCCCTTGGCTTTCCTTGTTTCACCCCTGCATACTCTGGCAGCATTCTTGTAATCTTCCCAAGTGGTCAGTCCCTTCTTCCACTTAGTGTAAACTTAGTTCTTCCACTTGAGCTTTTTCAGAAGCTCCCTGCTCAACCATGCAGGTCTCCTGCTTCCCTTGCCTGATTTCTTGCTCTTAGGGATGCACCGATCCTGATGTTGGAGGAAGTGATACTTGAATATCAACCAGCTCAATTCATGGTGAAGCTGTTTCAGCTTTTTTTCCATGTGGGATATATGCATTTAATATTGGGGGAAGAAATGCAGTCTGAATTAGCAAAACCAAACTTCAGTGTGTTGAGTTTATCAGACTTCTGAGATTATAGGAGAGATGTGGTGAGCCTAAAATAGACAGACACAAAAAAACTTTGTTTTTTTCCCTGTGTATAGTTGCTTGATTTGACAAATTACTTCAATGTTTGGGAAACATAGAAAAAAAACCTTTGAAAAATTTTTTTGCTATTTATTACATTTACATTAAATAATCTGATAATGGAAATAATTTTTTAAATCTGGTTTCTAGTTAGTCTAGCAAATAATTTCCTTTATTTTTTTAAACAATCACAGAAAATAGTAGTCGAAGAATATTTGGTATTGTTTACTGTTCTTTCTACCTTATCCTTTTTGTCATTACAGTGGACAAATAATAAATTGACTAAATACAATTTGTTTTTATACCTAGCTGTCAACATACACCAAACTGAGAACATAAGTAAGTACAGGTGTATTTTTGCTCACTGAGGTAGTTCCTATCAACATTTTTGTTTGCTTCTGTCCTGTAGAAAATAACTTCATGCAAGTTAGTTATTATTATAAAAGACATCCTAAGCACAGGATTACAAGGCCAGCTGTTCTGTCAGATACATGTTCTCAATAGGTTCCGTCCATTATACATGCTGCTAAGCTCCCTAGACCATAAAATGTAGAAGTAAATTAATTGTCTGTTACAATTGTGAGACAATACTGCTCTCTCTTACTGAAATAAAACGGAGTACTAATTACATTATTTTCTCTTTTTTCCCCAGGAAGCTACTGGCTGCCTAGAAATTAAGAAAGGGTGTGAGAAGTCTGGTTGATCGAGGTGGAATTTTGTTCTCCAAGAGCCTTTTCACAGTTGCCTTTTGCAAAATCTTTGGACGCTCCCTATTGTGCCATGTTTTGTGGCTCTCACCGTAAGAGGAATTTGTCTTGATGAAGATTCCTAACATTGGTAATGTGATGAATAAATTTGAGATCCTTGGGGTTGTAGGTGAAGGTAAGTAGTACCTTAATAAAAAATGAATGAGAATTTTGTATAGATTTGACTTAGTAATCTTGATGGTAGTAAGTTTTTGCAAAATTTTTTGCAAAATACTGCTTGTATGCAGATCTTACGAAACATCGGTTTATTCTCTACAGCTCCTTCTAGTTCCGTTCTCAGATGGAAGGAGAACTTTGGAAGATGAAAGAAAAGGAAGAGAAATATGATAGTTTTGTGGTCTTTTCTTTTTTTTTTTTTTTTTTTTTTTTTTTTTTTTTTGAAGTTTACTATATTAATTTCTCTTTAGTGATACTGGGGAGATGCAAGTTACCAAAGTTCTCTGCAAATGTATTTAGAAAAAAATAATTTCAGCACTTTAAAATCCATTTACTTCCAAGCAATTTTTACAGAATTGTTTCAGTGCACAGAAATTTAGTACAGTACCTGTATGTGCAAGTTCTGGATAATGATACTGGGAACGATATTATTTCTATAGCCAGGAGGTGACTGAGGACTGTTTTATCTTTCTGCTCTTTTTTTCTGCTTTGAGATGGTTTATCTCTTATTTTCTTTGTTTCAGGAGCCTATGGCGTTGTACTTAAATGCAGACACAAGGTAAGTAAATTGCTTTAAGTCAGAGATAAATACTGTATTTGGGTGAAACAGTAACTTTTGATGAGAACTGAGATGTTACTATGTATGACATGTGGCAGCTGGGATGGGCTTTTCCTTGAAGTCAGTTATTCAGTTTTTTAATTGCAATACTGTCAGAGGAAATGCCTACATCTAGTACCAAACACCCATTTTTTGGTGTTTAGTATTTTTCTGAAATATATGAAGTATTACTAATGTTTCATTAATCTCCACTGAGAGAGTTTTTAGAGAAAGAAAAAAAAGTTGTTTTGGAATGCAGTTTATGCTCAAGTAGTCTCAATTAGAATGTCCAATTAATTGCCAAATACTGCTGTTTAAGCACTTACCTGTTTGAGATGGGGAGGGAGGGAGTGGGATCCATGTGGAATTTCTCCATCTGATGGCCAATCAAACTGCAGTAAGAAAGCACTGACTTATGCTAGTAGATTTTAATTTGGAAGAGGAAGAAGTAAAAAAAGAAAGAAAAAACCCTATTTCAGACAAAAAAGAAGTCTGGCAACCTGTCTACACTATTTTTAACTTCTGTGTAAGTCAGATGTATCTGAACTTGCTGCTCAGAAACAGGGAACTCTGACATGAACTACTCTGCTGTCTTTGGAGCTGCAGCGTAGTCATATAACAAAACAACTTCTACTTCTCTGAAGCAAAACATTTCAGAATTGTAGAGTGATTCACGTGTAGTGATCCAAGAATATATAAAAGTTTTTGTATGTAGTTCATACCTTTTTCTAGAAAAAGCTAGCACTGCAGAGGGCCTGCATTTCTGCAGTGGCTTTTAGCGTGTACGCAGAAGGACATTTGCACAGGACATATAGTTATATTTGGATTTGCTAATGCTATTATACTGATCTAAAGTTAAAAAGGGGGGGAGAGAACTTGGAAAGATCCTGTCACAAGCTGAAGCCTTGTCGGAGTTGGGAAAGACTGTAACACTCAATAGAATGGCTTTGCTAAATTGGATATTTTTGGATAGTTACGGAGTAATAATTCAGGGTGAATAATTTGAGACCACCTGGGGAGTGACAATAGAGTTTATGCTAGGCAGTTCCCTTCTTTATGGAAGGTAACCTCACCAAGACTCAAAAAGTTTCTAGAATTTCCTGCATTGCTGCGTGTATGTCTTTAGTCATATGCTCATCCAAAAGAGTTCAGTACTCTAGGAGTATAGTATAATGGCAGGATTCTATGTTATCTGAGTTCCTATAAGAATACCTTACAGTGTACCAGATGATTAGAAAGGAAAGGCTTTTCTTCAGCAGAGGGAGGTGCTTCTTCCTCCAGCCTGTGTAAGGATGCTGTGAGGATCTAAACTTTTAGGTAGTTGCACCATTTTTTTTTCTGCAGCGTCAAGCTTAATCAAAACAACTGTATTGAAGTTCTAAAACAAAGTAGTATTTATTAAAGTGTCTTGCAAGTGGGTTTACTAAGACCTAAGATTTCCAGTATTTAGAGACCTGAAAAAAAGCGAGGTATGTTGCTATTTTAAGCTTACTGATTTATGATTCTCACTTACGTAAAACAAGCTGCACCCAGCTTCTAAGAGCAGATAACTTTAGGGGCTGTCTGTTTTAGTGAAGAAGAATAACTATCTAGAAGTTAAACTTCGACATGCGAAATTTTTTCCATCCTTCCCCTGGCTGTTTGTCATCTTAACTTTTTCATTTTACGACTTGGTAAAATATGTTGAGAGGCCTGTCCCCAGCTCTTTTGCAAGGTACTGCACAGATTCAGAGCAGACATGTCTTGCTTGTTGCCTAGGTGTACAAGGCTTATTAAGAAAACATTTGATAATTGCCACAAGAGTTCAGTTCGTGTTTAATTATAGGCATCATAATAAATGGAATTATTTACTTGTTTCTACATTTTTGACAGATCTAATTATTTTTTATGTGGCTTATTCCTTTTAAATATGGAGGAAAAGTGGCTATAGAGGAAAGGAGTTGGAGGCTCAGTATGAATTGGAGCTTGAATATGTGAAAAGATGTTGCCTGTTTGCTCCAGATTTTCATTTACCGTAAGACAAAAGATCCAAATTATAGACAGAAATTTTAAGGCTCTGATATTAATCATTGACTAGAATGAACGTAATAGAACTGAATTTGTGAGAAACACCCTTCTAATGGGAAGGGAAAAGGAGGAAGAAAAGAGAGAAGATTCTAATTCCTGTGATATCAAAAATGTTATAAACTAAAGGGGTGGGGTTTAGGTGAGGCCTAAAACCAGTCACTAATTAGCTCAAAATGGGAATTCCTACCAAACTATGATAACAAAGATTGTGCATTAAGAGAAGTTAGTTGTATACCAAGGAAGAAAAAAACATTGCAGGATGGTGTATGTAGTTACTCTCCTTGATCAAGAACTGTTTTTTAATACAGCTTTCCTACTTGTGTAGGAAAACAAAGATTTAATTTACTTTCATGTCTTAACAGAATTACCTGGAAATGCAAGGATATGTGGGGGTTTTTTAGTGTTTGGCTGCTGATGGGCATGCTTTTTTTTTTAGTATGGATGAAGAAAGTAAGAAGTTCTTCCACATGATCTGTCTGCAGATAGCACAGTTGAACTTTGAGTGCGTTACGCAGTAAGACTGTTCAGCACCACATAAGTCCAGAAACAGCATAAAAACTAGAGAATGTTCTGTATTTTTAATGTATGTATGATATATACCAGGCAATCTGTGGTCATGTTCCCTCAGCATGTACTGCTTTTCTTTGTGTGCGAAGCTAGCAATTGTGTCTAAGAATTTGAATGTAGAAGTATTTATATTCATCTTTGTAAGTAGTGGTAACGTGCCAGGATCAAATTCCCAGGTATTGTAACTCAATGTATCTGCATTGTATTGGTGAGAGGGTAAATTTTATGTGAAATGAGGAGCTGGCCCCAAATTGCAACAATTGTCTAACGTATAATTCACTAGTGCTTCAATAAATATGTAGCTTTGTACCCCAGTGCGTTTCATTGGCATGTATATGTGGATTTAAATTGGAGACAGTGGCGTAAGGAGCAAATGCCTTGTCATTATTATGTGTGTTTTTTCTTTGCTAAGGGAATGTTATCAGCAATCTAAAGGTCCTCCTCTAGGTAGTGTTTGTATTTCACTAAACTTTTTGTAAGGAGTTAAGGAGAGGTATTTCTATCTGGTTTTTACAGAGATAGACAGTAGGTGCAATATTACTATTCAACATTTTAATAACTGATCTGAAAGTAAATATCAAAGTACTGCTGTTAAAAGTTACTGAAAACAGACTGCAGTGGTAAGCAACAGAAGATAA
Organism: Burhinus oedicnemus; assembly: GCA_008921705.1. Lineage (NCBI taxonomy): Eukaryota > Metazoa > Chordata > Aves > Charadriiformes > Burhinidae > Burhinus > Burhinus oedicnemus. Next base: position 215,111 of record VFFE01006192.1, read on the forward strand.
CGCAGAGCATTTAGCATTACATGACAAGTGATTCAATTCAGGCAAAGCATACTTCAAATATTTGTAGTTCTTCCTATACAATTGACTTTCAAAATTAGGACCTTCTAGCAAAATTTGAATTATATTAGGAGCATTTTGAGGACTCAGTTTTATCATTCCAGAGTAAAGCCGAAAGCTGAGTAATGCGTAGAGTTTTTCCAGTCTACTACCCTGATAAACATAATGTTCATTTTGAGTCAGATGAGTTCAGCTAGCTCAGTATCTTAAAAGTGACTTTGTTAGAGGTAAACAACGGATTAAGAACAGGGCAGGCATGTTGTGATACTCCCCACAGTATTCACAGTCTCTAATTGGTACAATGCTACTGGAAAGTCATTAGCAGCAGAATATTCTAGCACAGATTATGCCAGCAGTACATTTTTTTTATTACTTTATCCTGTGCCTAAAGCCATCTGTCTTTTAAGTCTTCTACTTGCCTGTGTATACTGTTTACATAGTATGCAGAAATACCAGTTAATACTTTAAAGTATTCTGTCCTTATGCATTTTTTTATATACCATCAATTTACATATAACTATGCTTCACCTAAAACCAGGTAAAAAGTACAGTGCAAAATCCTACTGGTTTATGTCGAAGACGTCACGTATTCTGTCATGGTTACTACTGCTGTCTCGTTGCTGCCTCTATTTGGTTACATCCTCAAATAATTTGCTGATCTTTTTCTTTGTTTTTTTATGTAATTAAAAGCTACTAATCAAATGTGTTTTGTCTCTGTAGCAAGATTTTTTGGTTTTAATCATGGCCAAGGGCAAATCTCTGTGCAACATACCATTTTCTTTCAGTAGTGGCAGCTTACCTATGGAGGATTATTGCACTTAATGCTGCTGTTCCTTTGGCTAAAGCACCGCTGTGTTTTTTTGCCAAAACTTGTGTGAAATACATATAGTGAACATGAGACCTGTATTGAGCTTCTGAAGTAAATAGAGTGCCAGTAGTAAATGTTTGCAGTAGTTTGAGATCTGTCTTGAATATTATGTGAGGAATATAGAGCTATTAGGAAAGCTGTAGTGCTGAAAATCATATTAACTCTTTAATAACCATTTGCTTTAACTTCACCGTTAGCCAATGAATAGCCTTTTGAATTCCTTACAGAATTCTGGTTTGAAATACTAGGTATATAGTATTTCTTTCATGGGCTTCCATACTCTGCCTCCATGGCGTTCCCTTGCGTGCAGCAGTGAGAGACGAGGTTGATTAGTGCTAATTCACTTCAGTTATCACTTTTCTATATGGGTGTATAAATGACATACAATGAACATCTAGAACTTCTTCCTATGCAGGGTAGATGCTAATGTGGTATTGAAAGTTCCTAAAGCTTTCATTTTTCATTGATGTGTTGTGGCATTTGTCAGTACATGAGTGTCTTCCATAGGCCTCTCAGTTCCCTGTGGCAGGGGGAAACAATCAGATTAGCATTATATTAATATGTTTTAAATGTCATTGATGTCAATGAAGTCCTGATTTATATTAAACTAAGAGGAAGATTCATGTATCTGCTGTTATTGCTCCAAAAATCAGATAGTTGTGCAGAATGGAGGGTAGAAATTCAGCTGCTGAGATCCCACAGGTTGAGAAGACAGCTGACTCTTTGGTCTCTCCTCCCCTCCCACCCCCAAGGTGGGCTATAATATTCTCTGTATTACAAGATTGCTGCCTTTTATTTCTTTTCCTTAAAGTCTTATTCCCAAGTCTCATCTTTCTGCAATGTTTTTTTTTTTTTAAAAAAGTTGTTTCAGAAGGTGTCTCTTAATAAAAACCATTAAGGCACTAATTTTGAGGAAGCTACGCAACTCTAAAATGACTTACCTGCTCCGGTGGAAGAAAATTAAATCTCCGTTTGGTGTTGTCCCAGTTTTCTAGAAGTCTGAGTCCTGGGATTAATTGAAGCAAACATTTGTTTTTCACACTTTTAAGGCTATATAGGATGAAAGGATAAAGTAAGGTAGTCACATGTCTCCTTTCAATTGCTTTTGTTGCATTATGTTGTCTTCTGTCTATTACTTCTGCTATAGATTTCTAACATATACTGTATTTCAAGGATTTTTTTTTTTTAAATATGAACTCTTGCTATCTTTTTCAGTCACATGCAATGATTTCTTTAAGAGGACGTGGTCAGGTTGTACAAAGCAGGCATGAAAATAAAAGCATTAAACTTAACGTTTTTCATTGTTCACATTGGTCAGTCTGTACCCATATCAATGGAACAGTGCTGTTCGGATGTCTGCAGTTGTGTTGTTTCCCTTTGAGTCTTTTGTGACAATCCAGAACGCTCTATGAAAGGTCTCTTGTGTGACACTCTGTTCCCTTACCTCCTTCTTTGTACTTGACACGTTATGAACTCTGCTCAGATGTAGGCAGTATTCAAAATTGTCATTCCCTCCCTCCTTTCTTCCCAAAGGCTAATTTAGAAATGGAAGGTGCAGGGAAAAGATGAGAAACAGCTTTCAGAGGGGTAAAACTAACTTGGTGTGGAAGGGGATAATAAGATTTATTTTTTTTCAGGTGTGTTGAATTTCAAGCGGTACAGTGTGAGGGTGTTACTTTCAGTGCCACAAATTGGGATGGCTTAAGTTGGCTTGGCTGTGGTAACATGGGGTAAGGGAATTTCATGCAGCACAAAGCCAGGATGTGGAGACACCTGATGCTGCAGAAGTGCTTCAAAACAAGAAGGGGAAGGGAGAAAGAAGAGGTGATCACTCTTATACTCCAGTAATGCAGGTAAATGAAGGAGGCATAGGAGCCTGAGTTAAAAATAGCAAGAGTGGTTCATCATACCCTGGGAAGGATATGTGAAATGTATTACTGATGGTTTTCCATTTAAATCAAGTCAAAGATAAGTAATTTATTACAGTCACAGTATTTCAGATCCGTATTTCTTTTAGTCACAGTTTCTTCCAGTTTGTCACACTAATGGCTCTAGATTAACCTGTGGCCCTTTTTCTTTTGTTTCTTAAAGAAACTGTGTGTCTTTCTGATAGTCTTTTACATATGTTGCATGAATTCCTGCTACGGGTACTAGTTTGGCTAAGTGAAAAGTTACTGCTTAGGCCACAAATAACACATTTCCTTGAATATTGCCAATAAATAAACATGCTCCTTAGTAGTTGCTGCATATTCCCATCTGCAAACGGATTATGTAGTGTTACACTTGTATTAATAGAGGAATCGTATTTAGACCTGCAGCAGTGTGTTCTGTGGCTGCCTCTAATGGCCCTTAATTGCAAACAGCTTGTAATGCTATATCTCATTCTAATGTATTTCTAAGTGAAATCTTATTTTTAAGTGTAGATATGATGAGCACACAAAGCAAGGCTATCCATACAAATTATTCCTTCTTGCAAAAAGTGGAAAATGTTGTGCTGAAAATTAAAGTTTAAGAACCTCGCTACAGTATTTCTTGGAAGAAGCAGCAGATAGGAAATTGAAATCGATAAGGATTTGAGACCTGATGTAGGGTCTTGGATCATTAGGAAAGTAGTGGTGAGGGCTAGGGAATTTATAGTTAATGCAAATTAATATATAGGAGAAGGAACAACATATGGCTAATTATAAGACTACATCTGTAGTAGTATGGAGTTCCTTGAATATTGGATTACAGTCTAATCTTGTCATCAAATTGCAAAGCACTGTGTAGCATAATTGATGCAAAGAAAATTGTAATTCTAAATTTTAGGCTAATTGTTTTCCTGCAAGGGATTCTTGTGGACTTCTTAAACTGTTGTAGGACATGTGAGCAGCTCTAAGAGCCCTAGGTTAGTCACTGATCTCTGGGCACTCCATGTATTTAGATAAAGGTCAGTAAAATAGAGTACAGTTCAGTTTTTGAGAAGGTCATTAATGTAGATTATTAAATGTACTACAGTAAAAATGGATCTGGATCATCTAGCTGGCTTTCAAAGTTATTTGTAGAAGCCAGGTTGATCTAAAATGTTACTACACATTCAAATGTCTTGAATATGCCAATTACATTAACTTATTTTCTCAATTGTTTTTGTAAATTTAAAGCCTTTTTTTAAGTCAGGAGTCCTGGAAAAGGAACACTTGATAGTGTAGGTGAAACATTGACAACAATAGCAAAAACTTTCCCAGCATTTCACTTTATCTGAAAGCTCTAGGCTGCTTTTGGCACATGTGGGTTTTTTTTCATCAGTAAGGGTTACAGTGTTTTTTTTTTTTAAATAGTAAATTATCCTTCTGAATGTCCTGGTTAAAGTACTTTAATTTTCCATGATTACTCAATTCTATGTAACTCCTAATTGGTGGAATACCCTCCTAAAAATCTAGAAAACTTTCTATTCTTTCTGAATAAAAATTCCTGGAATATGTAACTTTTTCTCAAGTGTAGCAGTGTTTACCTCTCATTCAAAGCCTGGATAACAATTAATGGGAGGGAAAAAGGAAAGTAGTTTCCATTAATAACATTATAGCTGTTTGAAATGTGTACCATGTGTAAAATTTCATACAAAGGACTTAATAATTGTACTTAAAATATGTGGTGTTTGATCTCAGCTGAAAGCTAGCTGGGACTAGACAAGCCCGGCATCGGAATATGGTGATCAAGAAATTTTGGATACAGTGGGAGGCTAGACTGAGCGCTAAAACAGAGGCTGTTTTATTAAGACTGCATAGTGCTCAGTGTTTCTTCAACTGGTAGCAGTTGTTACAGGTTTGCACAGAACTGGAAGCATTCTTTATGCTGTCTATCCCTTATACATATATTACAATTCTGAAACTCTCCAGGACACAGGCTTCTGTTTTGCTATATTTAGCTGCACCTGGACAATGAGTCTGCTGCTTGCTTTTGAGAAAGAATAGTGCAATTGTGTGCTAGCTTCTCCTGTTCTAAAGGGTATGTATTTAAGCTGCTTCTAGTTTAATAGGAAAACCAAAACACCCTCTGGATTTATAAAGTATTTGCATTTTTATTTTATTGTCCCTGAATTATTTTAGCTTAGATTGCTAAATTAGACCAATCTTCATGCAAGACCCTTTTAAATCCTAACACCTTAGAACATAATTGCTTAACTTTGTGCATTATGAAAAAATCACCCACTTTATGGAATTCTATTTTCATTTTTCCAGATGTATAGCAAAGTCAGGATTTGTTACTAAACAGCACAGGTAACTCTTTGTTGGAAACAGATATCAACATTGCTCTCCGGTTTATAGTTGCTTGTGCCTTAAAGACTTTGATAAAACATCTTCCGTTTCTTTCGTGTGAATACTAATGTCTGTAGAGTACGGCAGCATAGAAAGATTAGTATAACAAAATTCGGCATAAATCTTACGAAAGGTGAATATTTGCAGGATCTTGAAGTGGAATGATTGTACGCATGGACACCCATTCTTTTGTGGTTTCATTCACTCGTACCCTCATACCCGCACCCTTAGAAGTATAAAGGCGTGTGTGCCCACCTGGGCAGTATGTGATTTGTGCAGTATCTCCAGCGTGCAGGATGGAGGACAAGGGTAGCTAGCTGTCACGTCCCTGCTGCATCTCTGGAGTTGCTCTTGGTGGTCATGACAAACTAGTTCTTATATCTTCTGTATATATCTTATGTTTAGTTGTCCATTGCTATGGGATGGTCCTTAGCCTCAGTCTTGCTTGCTTCAACTTCCGTGAGTCTGTTACCTGTTTTTCCTTGTTTGGAATTCGTGTGTGAAATGCATGTCTGTAATCCCTTTCACTGATGGGCTAACAGGAGAAAGGCTGGTACATGTTACACGGTGCAACCTTGTTGCCGTTCTGTTGCTGTTAGGATGCAGGATCTGCTTGCGAGTCAGCTGTGCTGCGGCCTTCTGGGCTTGGCATAATGTTTTCCTTAGTTTTACTATTGGAGCACCATCCTGGGAACAGTCTTTTCTGTTATCGGTAAAAATTATTTTTGAAACCTTGTTATGCAGTTCCTTCTTGTGCCTGTGCATGCTTGTGTGCATACTCTCTCAATGCCTCCCCCAATATGCTATTCATACTTACCCTGATCTGCTACCTACTTCTGCAGCAGAAACAAGGTTCACAAATGGGTATGTTCTCTGAAAAGTTTGTTACTATGTTCTCAGTTCTTAGTATAGAATTGCACTGCCTTACTGAACAGCTAAGGATCAGTTGACCATGAAATGCTTTGAGAGAGAAAGCTTAGTTTGGGTGCTGCTGTATCTCTTACTCTTTCAGTCCACAAACAGTCTTTATGATATTGAGAACTCCTCCTTCCCAAATGTGTATTTTTACATACAGTTCTCATAACAGAAGATTATCACAGATTCCAGTGTGCTGAAAATTAATTCCGAAGTGGTTTTCTTAGACTTAACCTTGGCTGAACAAGGTTACTGTCATTACCAATTTTCTGTTTGGCTGTAGAGACTTTTTCTTAATTGTGAGGTTTTCAGTTATAACAGACATAGATTACTTCTATAAGTGTAATCGCACACAGAGGTGTGGAAAGATGAAATTCTATAGGACCAAAAAACCCCCTTGGTTCGCTGGTTACACCTACCTCTTCTTTTGACAGTACACATCTTGACCAGGAGACAAGCTATCTTCTTGAAATCAATTAACATTTCCAACAGAGATGGAGTAATGCCATGTTTATGCACAAAAATATGTTACAGGCAATGCCATCTGCAGCGTAAAGATGACTAGCTGCTTCTTCTGCAGGATCAAATTTCCTGTGACTCTGAAAAATTCATCTGAGTGGTGCGTACCTCCCCGCCCCTCAGAGCATCGGCTAGTGAAGAATGGTGTTAAGAAATGTATACAAGATAGAGGGAATAGCAGCCTGGGTCCTGAACCTGCTCTAATTTTGTAAGTCTTTCCTGCTTCCACTGCTGTGAATGTTGCTGTAGTGCTAAGGAATCGAAACTATTTGGGGAGCAAAAGAGAATGAGTAGGAACTTCACTAGTGACCTCTAGGAAGGCTTAAGAGAGGCCAAATAACATCTATCCCGTAGACACTAGCAGGTTTAAAAAAAAAGGGGGGGGGGGGGAGGGTGTGGTATTTCTGTTCAGAAATTCTAGGATGTAGTGCCCCCTTCACCCAGCTTCCCCAGATCACATAAAATAGAGGCAGCAAACCAGTTCTCTCAGATTACGTCTGAAGCAGAGAAACAAATCAAGGGAGATCAGCCTTTCTACAGTATTTCTCACTTTCTATTCACTATGGTTCTCAGTGAAACTGATCGTTTTACATTTATATTGCTGAAGATTAGCTTCTGTTGCTTGACCAACATCCTCTCAGTTTCACGTGTGTACATATAGAGCCATACACAAGTGCATACACACGTTTAGTTTTTTTTAGTTAATGAGTTATAGCAAATGGTCTCTTCTGCTCAATTTTAGAAACTAATACTAGCCCATTCCTTCTGTTGCCTCTTAGCACACTTTTATATGTACTATTTACCTTTATGAATATGGAGAGAACTGAACACTTGTGCCTCAGTATGAAATACAAATGACAGTGATTCTGTTGTTTTATCAAAGTATTCAGTAGGAGTGTACAAATCTTTAAACAAAATCTGAATAAAAAACTTCGGAAACAAAGTATTGTGATTATATTTTCTCAGCTTTCACTCATCTCTTCATCTGAACATCATGTTTCAGGAACTTTCTGAAAAATTATCCTTATTGCTAAAGCATCTTGTGCTTTTTCCCTAAATGTGTTTGTGTGAAGGAAGGCAATCTTTTACCACTGCTAAGCTATTAAAAAAAAAAAAAAAGGTGAAAATGAAGGGTGTGTTTAATTTTGATGGCTCTATTTCTACAGTAAACAACGAGTCCCCGAATTTTTCAATGGGAGAACCATTTTCTGAAACCATCTGGCTAGGAATCAAATTATGAGGGCATAGCTTATTCTTGCAAAGAATAAATCTGTGGAAAAACAAAAATAAAGGAATAATTAGGTCCAGGGATCCTTTGTCCATGGATTTGGTTTTTTGGGGTTGTCTTCCTTCTTGATTTTTAGGTTGGGGTACGTTAGCAATTGACATTTTGCAAGGCCACCTTTTCCTTTTTTGAAGAGGTGGTGGTAGTTGACTATTTACATTGTAGTACCTGAGTGAAACCTGTGTGAGGAGATTGAATTTTTTTTTTTCCCAGTGAGAATTTTACTTGGATTTAGAGTAATTAATGATTCACTTGTTAACTTTCTTTTATATTACTCGTCACACACAGAGTTTTGACTGTATAATCGTACGTTGTAATGTCACTTTTTAAAAAAATTAAATAATTTTCACATCCAGAGTTGTGTTATAATGAAACCAAGTCAGATTTAGTACATTTGAACACAAATGCTAGTCAACAAACTGTTGTTAGAGCTATTGTTTACGCTCTGTAGCAGCAGAAGGCTTGCTACTATATCAGTTTACAAAGGACAGAAGGCAGCCTTCCTCTGAAGAAGCTTTGTTTTTCATATCTGCATCTGCTTTAGACTAAGTAATGCAATGAAGCTCCAAGCTTACTTGAACAGTTTTAGCTTTTGGATTTTTTCAGTAATCTTAAATATTTTGTGTCCCCGTAATCAAATCTGAACTAACAGTACTGTTAAATATTAAAGAGAAATTTTACTAAGTAAAAGATTTGAAACCTTTATTCCACAAAGAATCCTAAAGCTTTTTCCAATTGCTACTTTTTCTTTCAGTTCCATTTAAACGAATCTTTATGGTGCCTTGGAACTGAAATACAACTCTAAGAGATCAATATGTATCATGTCTGTATTTTTCTTATGACAACCTCTCATGTAAATCTTTGTGCTTTTACCCAAGGATCTTATCTGAAACGTGCTCCTGGAAGCCTAATGTAAGAAAAGACACTACTTCTGATGGGGCCTTCTTTGCAAGTTATTTAAAGCTTTATTGATTGCAGATAGTACCTTCAATTATACCAGGGAAAGGAAATGCGAAGCTTGTAGCAGAGATATTTATAATTTCATGAATATACTCATCAGAGAACGTGTACTTTTTTTTCCTAACGTGCAGGTTAAAGAAGAAGGATGAGCTTCAGAAATTCTGATCTTGCTGCTAGCTATGCCAGATTGCTTTGTGGGATGTGAGAATTGACGCTGCACAGTTATGTTGGCAATGGAGATGTTCTTACTTCAGTAGCACAGTTGGGAATACTTTATTTGTATTTCTAGCACGTGTATTACAAACACAATCAAATGACTGTAATGATAATAATGTAGCAGTGGGCCTCAAACAATACTGATAGAGAGAAGGTAATATCTCTGAAGTTACTAGTGTTGATCACTATTCCTGAAATGTACCTTAAAAACACGTGCATGCATGTAAGTTTGTGCATGCACGAAAAAATATACAGACAGAAGGGCTGCAAAGTCAAGTAACTTGGGTGGAATTAATCTCATCCACTGTTTCAGTGCATAGGTCTTACATAACCAGTCTCTCTAGTTTATATAGATTGAGAGACTCCAACATCCAAAAAGCAGTTCATACCATCAGGAAATGGTTAAAATAGGTAACCTTCTGGCTGAATCTTCTCTCACTCCCCTGCTTTAACGAGCTGTGGGGAAAGCCTTGATAGTGCACATTGGATGTGTAACTGTTAGCTGGCTAAAGCTAAATGAGATGAACTCTACCTTAAGAAATATATGAGGTTTTCTGTAGATCTATTGAGTCTTTTTCAACACAGAATATACTTGTTCTCAGTTTAAACTTGGCTTTGGAGATTGCTGTTTCTATTTTAGACCTGAAGAAGGGCTTCAGTTTCTCATGCGTGCCCCAGTAGTTCTAATAAAAGAATGCTACCTTTTCCCCTCAAATACTGCCTTGCTTATATACAGTGTGATAAACTTTTTTGCACGTAATTTTCTAGACTTTTCAAATACAAAATCCATCATGTAACACCATATGGATACCCACGCAGTTTTCACACAGCTGTCAGCTTCTCGTATTTGAGATGGTGTAGCTACTAACCTGTTACCTTCATCCCCCGTGCATAACAGAATGCTGTGGAATGAGACTCATCTGTGGTTTTAGTGGGTCTGCAGCTATTTCTGAATTCTCACTGTTCCTCTGCTTTCAGTAAAATGGGGTTCCAGTAAAATTTTAGATGTTCCACAGATTCATTTGTTTATTTGTTATACTGGTTTCAATACTAACTTCTGAGTCCAGGTGCCTTATCCCACTTCTCTCTTCCAATCTGTTCAGAGCCTGCATTTGTCTGCCTTCTTTTTCTAGTCTCTTTAGTGTATGTACTCCCTGGCGGTCAGCTCTTCATTCTGCGCTTTTTTTATCCTCTTTCCCCACACGTTGTTTCCAGTGTGGGACAATAAACTTGGTAAGATGAAGACACTGTTTTCCTTCCCCTTTTTCCAAGAAGTATTTGTTTGTCATGCTTGGGCAAACTTTCACAGTGAAAGTAAATTCTGCTTGGTATCTTTTTTCCTGCTTAAAAGCGTATATGTGTGTGCAAGATCTAAAAGTGGGATGTGCTAGATAGTCTTATTGCTAGGGACAATTTTTGTTAGAATAGCTCATTTACTCTTGCTGGAACTTGTGTGATGCTTAGACTTATTCCTCCTTTTTGAGATATAAGAGAAAATATACTGATCTAATCATGAGTCTTTGGATGCTGCAGAAACTGCCTGAAATAAGTCCACAAACTCACTTTCTCAATTTAGCTCCAAAACTGAAATTTCATCTTTAGAAATGCTATTTTTATGAAGACTTAGCTGCCGTTTCTTCGTCATCTATTAGTAGTAACAGAAGTCTTCTTGGGTGCAGATTCCTTTATTTCCTCATGTACATTCTGCTTCTCAGGTTAACTAAATTACCATGCAACTTGTGTAGAGGCGCAGCCCTCCTGTTCCTCTGACTGCTGCAACAGTGATCAGTAAAACCTATGTGTATTTGAGATACGAATCTTGCTTGCTGTCTTTTTTTTTTTTTTAAGTAGTTTGGATGGATTTTAATCCTTAATGCTATGCTGTAAAGAAGAAAAAAATCTCTAAAAGGAATGCAATTTTAAATGTTTGGCAGAGCAAAATGGCAGTTTTCTTAAGATACAAGATTTTTCTCTCTTATTGTCCAAAGAATGCACTGTCTGTATAATCCTCGAGAAGAAAAGCCTTTCTTTCTTTGCAAACTTTAATGTGGAAACTTTGAGAAGAAATGAAGATGTCTGCTGAAACCCATATCAATATACAGACTGGAATTTTTTTTTTTTAAACAGCTAAATTGAAAGGGAAGTAGGAAAGATTTGGAATTCTGTAGACCATCCATCAGGCTGGTAGGGAAGGAAACAGAAGTGAGGAGAACTGATCAATAAAATGTCAGGAAAAATGGTCCTGCTTTATTATAATGTTAAAATAATTTAAAAAATTGAGGACAAGAAAATAGTACCAACTTGGACCTATAGAGCTTTCCCTATTAAAAGATTGCCCTAGAATTTTGCTTTGATAAGAGCATAATCTCAGCGAAAACATACCTTGATTGAGCGGGGAAAAAAAAATAGAGAGCAAAAAGACATCTTTATGTGAATGCCACAAAATCCTGAGGGGCGGGGGGGAAAGAGGAATATTTTCTCTCCATAATACTGTTATCTAATGGAAGAAGTAGCCAAAGAACTAAGGCTAGAAAATGCAGGTGGCATTTCCTGTTCAAATTTATCATTCCTTCCCTACAGAATAACACAAAAAAAATTATCACTAAAGATCTGAAAGAAGTGAAAGGGATATTTGTGAATCTTAGTGCTGCTTGAGGAGAAAGGAGATGTCCTATGATGAAGAGGACATGGAATGGCAGATTCTTAGGGTTACTGTAGATATCTGTGAAATGTTGCACAGCCAAACCTATCAACGAGCTGAGACCAGATCACCAAAGGTGTTGGTTTCATTCAGTAACACCCTTTACCTACTAAATTGCATGGACAAGACAGTGTTATACTATTTTGTGTGCGCAAAATGGGGGGGGGGAAACAGTTTTCAGTTTAAAACAGTTTTTTAAAAATCAGAAACACTAAACATAAGACTTTTCATCTTTGGGATTCTGGACAAGAACAACATTGTAGCTTGGGCTTTCCTCCAAATGTGGAAAGCTTATCATTACTAACATATACTCTCTTTCAGATTAATGTATTAAAACCAAAAATAAGTTCAACCATGGCTCTTGCTTCTGCGCCAGAGCAGATCTGGAATGGCTGTTTGATACCTGAATAGACGATTACCACCTCTGGTGGTTTAAGGCCCACTCCAGAATATGGAGGAGTTGTTGCTGCGATTTCTACATGAGAGGGAAAGTTAAAGTTAGGGCAAACCTCATGTATAAGTCTGCAGCGCGCAAATAGCAGTTGCTGCTGCAATTTTTAACTTTTTTTTTTTCTTCAGCACCGAGAGAGATAATTTTTCTTTCAAAGTTAATGGGAAATGGAGCAAACTAAGTTTGGGAAATCCTATTCTAGCTTGCTCTCTAAAATTAAAGTTTACTTAGTATTTAAAAATGATTACAATAGAATTAATACTGGAGGTTTATGATGGATTGATACAAGCACTTCAGGAAAGATGGGCTCAAAAGACAAAGAGGGATGAGGTTTCTCTTTATACAGAGGAGTGTCTCAGATATATGGAGGTCTTTTCTGGGTTGGATGACATTGTAGTTGAGAGGCTGTGGTTCAGAATTAGAGGTGAGGCCAGAAACTGTGGCACTGTACTAGGACTTTTTTGTGGACCACCTGCTCAGGGTGAAGAAGTGAGCAAAGCCTTTAAACAGCTGATGAAGTTTCTGAATCACAGACCCTAGTTTTCTTGGGGGACTGTAATTTCCCTGGCATCTGCTGGAAGGGCAACATGGTGGGATGTAAGTGGTTCCAAAGATTTATGGAGGATGTCAGAGAAAATTTCTTGATACAGATGCTGGAAGGGCTAGCCAGGTTATTATAATAATTGGCTACAATGGCTGTGAAATAGTTGAGTTCAAGATCATGAGTAGATTGAGGGGAAAAAAGTAACAGAGTACAGACCTTGAACAGAGAATATTCACGAAACTGGTAGGTGGGAAGCTCATGAGAGGCAGCTTTAAAAGGCAAGGGAAAGCTGGCAGTCCTTTAAGAACAGCGTCCTCCAAGCACAGGAACAGTCTATCTCAGTGCTTAGGAAAGCAAGTAGACTTCTCATGAGACTGACTTGGCTAAGCAGGGAGTTCGTGATGGAGCTCCAGTGCAAAAAAACATATACAGGAGGTGGAAGCATAGATAAGCTGCAAAGGAGGAATTTAGAAACATTGCTTGGGTGGATCTAGGTGGTGTTGGGAAAGCTAGAACTCAGCTGGAGTTGAGATTTGTAAGGGCAGCAAGAAGGGCTTCTACTGCTAGTTTGGTAGTGAAAGACTGAACAAGTAGAGTGTGGGCCCATTGCTAAGTGGGGTGGGCAATTTAGTGACAGCAGAGCCAGATAAAGTCTGAGGTGCTCAGTGCCTTCTTTGCCTTCCTCTTCACCAGCAAAATCTTCCAGGTGTTTATGCTTAGTGAAAGGGTTGAGGAAGAAGATGAATTGCCAGCAGTGGGTAAGAATTGAGTTGGGAATTACTCAGGAGAACTCAGCCCATATGGTTTAATGGGACCAGACAGGTGGCATCCAAAGGTACTGAGTCCTTGCAGCAGGACAGCTCTTGGTTGTTTTTGATAGGTTGTGGAGACTGGGGGAGGTACTTGTTAAAAAGAGAAGAGACCAAGATTTGGTTTTTTTTTAAATTAGAAGAAACAAACAAAAAAAATCCCACTCCAACTGATTTTACTGATTTAACAATGATTGCACCTCTGCCAATGCTAAGTGAAAGTGGGGGGGACTAGCCTGCAAGGCAAAGATTAGTCTTTGTAACTTTTGTGGCGAAGGGGACAGGGAGAAACCCATAAATGGGTAGATTTCAAGTTTTTGAAGAATGTAAAATTCATACATTGTAATGCAAAATTCAGGTGTGCCTCCTAACAACTGCTCAAAACAGTCAACTACAGCAGGTTGCTCCAAATCTTGTCCTGGAGGAATTTTAGTATCTCCAAGGCTATTCAGAATACCCCCAGGGATGGGGACATTCAAGAGGTGCCTTCCAGTCCCAACCGTCCTGTGAGCCTGTAAATTTACTGCAGTCTGGAGAGCCTCTGCCACCAGCGGAGGGGGAACCCTTTGGTCAAGAATTTGAATCCATCATCTTGCACATCTCTTTTGGCTGCAGAGAATATTCTAAGATACTCTGCTAGATTTTGAATGTAATGTTGCAAAATTGCCAGCAGCTAATATTAGAAGTCTTGAGAAGACAGGAAGCTGTGTTCTGATCTGTTCGTACTGTCCAAATGTAGCAATGTTTTCAGGCACAATGCAAATGGAGTCAGGACAGTGTCTGGGCAATGTCTTAAGGACCTGATGTACGTGCAGGTAATGATGCCTGTTACTTCTCAGAACTTGCATTGTGAGGTAGTTCGGCCTAAAGTTAAAGTCTTTTGTAATGAGAAATATTAAATTTATGGTACATTGATCGATACTGATTAAAATGGTAATATTTTGTGTTCTTGTTTTGAGAGTAACTTTGAAAAATGAATTTGCTTGTTTTTAAAAAGTTTCATTTTAAATGACTCATTAAAAATAAATGTTTTACTCTCTTGTAATGGTTTCATGAGCTTCTGTTGCCTCTGGTGATTGCTTAATGTTCTGTGATTTTTGCTGGAATCAAGATTATTGAAAGATCTAACCTAAACACTTAAATGTTGAAGAACATAATCATACATATGCAAGTGAAACTGTAATACTTCGTTCAGAAAAGGCATTAGGTGTGGGATATGTTTGGCAGAATTTTGTAAATTTTTTTTCCATGTGTCTTTGTTGTGACAAACTAAATTGTCTGAATGTAATTATGAATTGGTGAGGATCAGATGACAGTTTCTTTCCTCCTTCTAGACTATTTTTATAAAAATTAAATATCTATGAGTAGAGAATGAGTTTGATTTCACTTTTTCTAGCAGAAGTTAGGCATGCTTTTATCTTTGGGCATTACAGCCACATACTTGTACAGATGGAAGACATCAGCCAATCACAGAACATGCAATAGCATATCTTGATATGCCACTTGATACATCAGCATAAATCCCAGAGGGATGTCCTAGATATTGCTGGAGCAGCACCGCCTGACTAAAGGCAGCAACATGCTACTTCTGAATGGCATGAGCTCAGTGTTGACTGTCATTGTCTCTATTCATGTTTGTTGATTTTTATAAACGCTTATTCTTTTGGTTGCTTAAAAAATCCACGCTTGAGAAGTTCTTGTAATCATATAGGGTGAGGCAGTAAAATTATAGCTGAATGATATAACTTTCTGAAGGACACAATCTTACCTATTTTTCAACAATCTTTTTGTGTACCTATGCTTTGTGTCAAATTTTCCTTGATACGCAAAAGAAAGAGGGGGAAAAAAACCCCAACCTAACAGAAACCTTTGAAACAAAATAGGGACAAACATTTGAAGAGATTTTTTGTCACATGCTATTTTCAAGAGTGCGGTATAGTTTGGTAGGATATGTTTCTCTTTCCAGAGACAAATGGTTATAGTTCTAAGATCTTGAGTTATGCTGAGGAGCACCTTTCTCCGTTAGTACTCCTATCATTAACATAAAGGATTTTTTCTAGAAAACAACAGAGATACATTCCTGCACTGTTTTGGAAAAGCACTGGTATGTCATGTGTATTATGTAGAGACAATAAAAAAATAGGGGGACCTTTATTGTTTTAATAAAATAAATAAAACGCTTTCAAATCAGTGAACTCTTCTGGTTTGTTACTGGTGACAGGAAATACCAGGTGCTACAATCTTGTGAGGAAACCTGGGAGAGAAATCTCTGGGTGCATAGCAGAAGAGCTGTGAGAACTGCTCTGCTCCCATAAGCATACTTACCTTGTCTATGGCTAAGTGGACAGACAGTAAATCGCATGTTTTTTCCAGAGGCAATTCCCACGCATGTTTTGAAGTAAAGGAAAGGATTGAGCCCTAGCATGAAGTCATTCCCATCTCCAGGACTGGAGATATCCTTTTCCTGTGAATAGGTATCTTCTTCCGCCTCTCTCTATATGTATTTATATATAAAGCAAATAGAACAGACATGGATTAAGAAATTTTTGTCTTAGCCTTATGAAATGGTATTAGCAGGTTTGTACATGGAGAAGACATACTTTGCCCCATTTTAGACACTTGTAATGGTGGAGTCAGAATAATCAGTTCATGTACGTCCTTTTACACAGTGTTTTCAGTAACATTCATTTGTTGTTGCATACTTAACTGTAAAACAGTGCTTTTCCTGTAGTTTTTTAACATAATGTTTATAATATATGTGCTCAATAAGCAGAGGTAGTACCAATACTATGAGAGATTTGACTTGCACATTTGCAAATTTGCTGTTGCTGCAGAATGTAAAGTGAAATATTGAGGCCAGAAGTTTTTAGTAGAACAAGATAATGAGGTGCTTAGTAATAAATGTAGCTGAGTGAAACAAAACTTACAGCTAAGTGAACTCAAATTTTTGTTCTTCATGATATAAGCTAGTAGTAGAGATTAGAAAGGATATTGTGTTCCATAAAGACCACAGAATATTTAGGATTACTTGAGTTTTTTCTGTCCTTGATATTCATTGAAGTCTCAAGCATTCAATCAACTAGTAACAGCCTATCTGCCTAGATGATATGTTAATTGGATATGAAAATCTTCCATTATAGGAGCTGGATACTGAGCTATTGTCTAAGGAGGGTTTCCACAATCAGACTGAACATTGTTTTCAGAATTTCATTGTGTTTCAGAGTACAGTCTTGAAAAAAACCTTTTGAAATGCAAAAAAAGGTATTTTAGAGAATGATAATTCTATTTTGGAGAGTTGCAATTGGGCCTGGTTTTGAGGAGCAGAGGACCAGATCCACAAAAGACGTCAGATCTTCAAAAGGACTTTTAAGTAAAGGTTTAAGTAACAAAGTCTAAATTTGATCTGTAAAGAACCTTTTGGATTTCCACAGCAATCTGAATTTTCATTGTTGAATTCCCTCAGTGCTCAAATCTCAGCTTTTTTTTGTATCCCTGATTCTGTCGCATCTCCTCAGGAGGGCTTAGCAAAGTGGTGTGTGTTTGCTTTGCACCTAGTGCATGTCAGTACTTGTTTGAAACTTCAGGTTTCACCTGCATCATCTGACAGCTCTAGTATCTCTCTCCTAATCCAGGAAGCATACTCTTAACCACCCCTGCTATATGCCTGCTGAATTGGCTCATATACAAAATGTATTCCGTGTTTTCCTATCTCATTCTATGATTTCTATGATTGTCAGTTATGTTCCATGGCTGATCAAAAGCTATGCTTACTTCATTGCACAGTCTACATATGCTGCTTGTCTGCAACATCATACAATGTATAGGAGATTGAGTTCTTACTGCTTTCTTCCCTCAAGGAAGGTTAGTCTATATATGGCTGACATATTTGAGAAAATGCTTTTAAATTTTCTCTTTGTAAAACTTACATTTCTCTGTAAAATTTGATTGAAACTGGACATCTAGTTCAAAATTACTAGTGGTGGTGGCAAATGGAGAGACAGATAAACAGGGCATTTCAGATGGATTCTTCCTTTGGAAACTAGTTTAAAACATAATCGATGAAGAGCTACTATTTTTTATGTCACCTCATATTAAACTATTTAGTTGGTTTAGAGCACTTGACCAAGGAGTGGGAAGCATGCACTCAGATTCAGTTTTCTGTTCTGCCTGATGGAACAGTCTGAAACCCTACTGGTTTGGAGGTGTTCCACATCATAGGGAAGTTACAGACTTTTTGACAAGCAGGTACATCATACTTGAAAATCTATGGACAGTAATCTTCAGAGTCCTTGTATCCATTTTAGCTTTCGCTTAACTGCTTCACTCGTAGCTGATTCCTAGAGAATACCATTTAGGTAGGATGAGGTCCTCCAAGAAACCTATACAATAATGTCCCTCCCTAAGAAGGAACAAAATGTTACTAGTGCAACACCTCAGAGCATCTATTGTCTAGTCTCATTTTGGTGTTGTTTCACTGCAGGTTATTTTCATATATTATTTGTTAGGTTTTTTTAAGAAAGGGACTGTGTCACACAAATTCTTGGTTGCTTAATTATGATACCATTAATTAGTTTAATGAAATAATACAAGTGATAAAACTTTTTAAATTAAAATTTCTTTAATGTTATAGTATTTTGAATTGTTTGGGTAACATTTTCTTCCATATGTGTGTTGCTGAAGTCTTTATGTTCCTGTTCATCATAGAGCTACTCATGCTTTAAATACTGTGAATAGTCAAAATCCTACAGGACGTTTGATAGCATACCTTAATTAAGTCTTTGCAAGACTGTGACACAAGAGCTTTTAAAACTTAACTTCCAAAATAATCACATTCACTATACGCATAAGGGACAGCAGCATATGGCAGAGAAGCGACATGGACTACATTTCTTGAACGGGGCAGAATTGTTGTCTGTGTGAGGCAACAGCTTTTAACTCCTACATTTCTTCCAGTGTACTTAACCATTACTTTGAGAATAAAAATACAACCTTTCAATGGTTGCCAAGACATCTACACATTTTTCTTTTCCTTCATGTGAAATATGAATGTAATGCTAATGGATAAATTTGGCACATCTGCAAAGTGGTGTATGCACACTGTCTGAACAGGCATGTTACAGTCAGCAAAGGCTTTTGAGGGCAATTATGGTGTTCCTTTTCTGGAAAACCTTTCAGAGACTTAATTAGCGAGAGCACCTTTCAGTAGGTACCAGAAGTCAAATAAGCTAAATTGCTCACCCTTTTAGCAGTGTTCCATCATAGGGCTAGTAACTATTATTACTGTAGTTAGAGTTAATAAATATAACAATACTATAACTTAGTAACAATATAATTATTAAAATAGTCTGTTCAGTTTAGTTTAGACCATTCAGTTTGTAAGTTTCCTGAGACAAAAATATTTTGGAACTATATTTGACATAAAAGCTATAGAAAAGCCTTTCAGAATCACTCCGAACCTGAAATGTGTATTATGTCCTCAGTTCTGACATCCTTTTCTTTTCTGTTCTGTAAAATTTGTTGAGCAAAGGGTAGTGCTTGGACCTTTGTAGCATCTCAGCTGAATTTATGTAATGTTTCAGCCTTCAGATTAGACCAGTGTCTGTGAAGGGTAGGTTTCAGGAGCCTCTCTAAGAGTTAGTAGCATGTGCTGTTTCTGCTGAACTAACCTTCAATGCGAGGTAGATACAGTTGGGTCATTTAAATCCTAACATAATGCTTCCAAGTTTTTCTGATAGATATTATGAGCGATGATCAAAGGATATTTTTTTTAAAACATGCAAAACATACACGTGCACACATTCTTATGCTTGTTTGCAAACTCTATTATTTTTATGCATCAGTTGATTTTCATTTAAAGGCCTTAAAAGGCATTATTCACTATCTACAGTAGTCTTTCCAGGTGCTTTTATTTTAATTGGGATCAAGTGTTTTACAGGTTCATGTTTTCTGACAATTTGAAGTGAAAAATGGAGTAAATGTTGGTGTTATTCAATACTTGGTTATGCACATGTCTTCAAGTATTCCAGAAGGGCTTAACTGTTTTTTATTGCTGTTCTCCAGTCCAGCCTTTGTATGCTATTAATAGTCGGATATTTTTATCTTTTAAACTGTGATGTTTGGACAAGGTGTGTAAGCTAGATCTAGCTTGTCAAGTAACCCAGGTAGCCTGCTGCCCATCTGCTCACACGTCCTTACTCTGTGACCTTAAAGCTTCTTCCCCATTACGTTGCTAAAATTCAGGTGCTGCATCATTGTATGAACAGACCTGCACTAGGCATGTCATGTTGATGATATTTTGACCATGTGCTAAATGCGCTCCTGCTCACACAACAAGAGAACTGTCTTCCTTTAAGAGAAAAATGTGACCTATGATGATCAGGTTTGGTGAGAATAGAGAATGCTAGAGGAACGCAAAGGCATGCAGGCGTTAGGAAGTTATCACCTATGACCGTATAGTAAGCACAGATCAACCCTTTCAAATGAAATTAGTGATTCTGGTTTTGGATAGGCTTCCCTTAAGATGACAACCTTTTTTTTTAAGGAGGCACAGAGAACTTACTTTCCTAAAATCGTGTTCTTTGTGGATATTTGAACTTTGAAACCCAAAAAACTTTTGGCAAGCAAAATTACAGGTCTCATTGTAAGCCTCAGCCGTGTGCTAGTACAGTATTTTTATTTCAGCTCACAAAGATAAGCACCCACACTCATACTTTGGTCAGATGAAGGATTATTTGACTTTCAGAATAACTAAGCAACAAGAGTCACAGGAACAACTCTCTTGAAAATTTAATTGATACCTGGTACAAGGTATTTAAATATGAATTTTTGGCATTGTTTTTTTTCATACTGGGTTTCCTAATTGTGACATATGTGCTACATGAGGTTTTACATTGTATTTGGCCTAATCACTGAGGTATTTAGCAGATTTTTGATTAATTTTGTTTTGCATTATGAAATTTCTTTGGATGCTTTTTTTCTTTGTCTGATGCTCGGGGGGCGGGGCAGGGGGAACAAGAGAAAACACACAACAGATCTTGCTCATTTCCCTTTCTTTGCTTTTATTTTACAGGAGACACATGAAATTGTGGCTATCAAGAAATTCAAAGACAGCGAAGGTAACTTTTTCTGCTGCATAATCTTTCATGTCAATACCTACGTTGTTAATATCTTTCCAGTTAAAATAAGAAGTCTCATATATCAAGGCTTGATTTTAAAATGATAATGATTTATTAGCTCTGTGAATATTCAAGGCACTTGATCCTTCATACCTGCCTAGGCACTGCATTATACACTCCAACTAGATAACTACCTTTCTTTCTTGGTGCATCTATCTTAATATGGCTAAGATTGTGGTGCCATACATGGCAGGAAGATCTACCACTTGGGAGACTGGATGTGATCAGAAAATGGTAAAAACTCCCGTAGCAGTGGCTTGCAGAGACTTTGGGCTTTATCACCCTTCATCTGAGAGGGGATCTAAATGTTAGGGGGACCTGAAGGGACAAATGGAGGAGACTGAGAGAAGTCACTGAGAAATTCATTGGTACAAAGAGGAACTGGGGAGCTCTCGGTGATCTGTGGGAGGATTTGAGGGAGCTGGGTGGTGAGGCAGCAGCTCTGCCCTCCCTTCAGAAGGCTCCACTCTCCACAAGCAACTTGCTCTGTGGCCCCTCACAGCAGCCTCTGTGTACTCTCCAGTGTTGCTGAGTTTGCTGAGAGGGGGAAGAGCTGACTCCTGCAAGGCTTACTGTTGCTGGCAAAGTGGGCGGCAGAAGACAGGACACATGGAAATTAATGCCAGTGCTGCACACGCCTATTCCTTACCCAGCAGTAATAAAACCAAAGATCTGTACAAGACAAGACTGGCTCTCTGACCTGCGCTTGTTGGGGGACAATGAATCCAGCAATCCTGTCATAGGCAAATCTGGCAATCAATCACGAGAGCAGCTGTCTGCCTTGCGTACATCAGAAGCCAGCCCTGATCCCTAATGGGCTAGCACAAACAGAAGGAAAAGCCAAGTATGAAGTAATAAGGAGTCATCCTGGTCTAAGGCGATGCAGCTATGATTTGCTGTATACCAAGGCTTTAGCTGAAAGCTTACTAGGTGGTTTAAAGAAACAGCAGCCACTTTATTTTAGCAAAATTTTCTTTTTGTTGTTGTTATAGGATTGCTGGTGGCCATGGAGATGTAGTTGGTTACGAGGACTGTAATTTTCAGAGTCAGTTGGGCACAGTGAAGTCAGATTTGTGTCTGTTGTTTTATGCAATGTAAACTCTTTGCTTTGCAGCTGATTTTGCCAGACACTTGAAGAGTATATTTGATGAATCTTTTAGCTCTGCTTTTCAGAAATCTGTTTTAAATACCTGTTAAAGAATGTAGGAGATAATTTAATTGTGGTGATCATCTTGACCAGGTCATGAGAGTATTTCAGAATTGCTTTTTGGAACTCAATATGGCTATTCAGTACAGATCCTGGGCAGTGAATCTCAGTATTAAGCCCTAAACAGGATTATTATATTAGCCTGTCTACCAAAAAGTGAAAACAAAAAATACAACATTGTCATTAGGTCTGGCTTTTCAAGAGTATTATCTAATATCAGTTTACATGACTGATGACTGCTTTTCAGAGTTGTAGCTAGTTGTTTACAAGTTTCTGGAAATATGACAGAAGTTCCTTTGATGGATTTGATTCAGCCCATTTCACATCTGTCTCGTTAATATGGTAGTTCATTACAAATCTGAATATACTGTAATTGTTTCTATTGCCATTTTTGTTTCACTGAATTTTTGCTGTTGTTTGACATATGCATGCTAAATACGCTGCAAAGAAAGTGTCTAGTTACAAAATTATGTAATCAGGCTGATGCAAGCCAACACCGAGCACTCAGTTTTAAAATGAAATGATTTAGATTGCTCTAAATTATATATTTTTTAATCAAAACATTTGTGATGATAGTATTTTGTTTTCCTCTTCCTTTCTGCTACACTTCAAATTTTTTTATTTTTCCTCTCTTCTGATGATAATTATATGTGTTTGCACGACCTGTGTTATTCGCTCTCCCCTGCAAACCTGTTTTTGCCTTTTGCTTGCTTGGAAAAGCAATTCCTTTTCCTTATTTCTTCTTCCTCTGTCTCTGACTGTCTTTGTGGTACGTGACCTGCAAATGTGATTTAGTTTTGAATTCATGCAGCCATATCCCATTTAATATTCCTCTGTTGTGGATAACAGTTCTAAGAGATTAAGAACCCTGCTTCTACATGTGCATGGGCAAATTTACTGAATTAATGGATTTCATTGTACTAAATGAAAAATAAAACCTAATATAATCTGGTTTATTTGACATTTTGTGTTAGTATCTTCTAAAACCCAGTCAGTTCAGGGACTCTTGATGATAAGCAATGTACGAAGCCTTAGTAAAACACTTTATTGAACAGCTTTCAGACAACTAAATACTTGTTCTACTGCCCTCTGTGGCCACTACGCTGGTCTGCATCGCTGAATTTCCATTAAAAGCCTTGTAGGGAAACTTACCAGACTTGCAGATTTGTGCTTGGCTTTTGGAGACTAAAATTACTTTAGAATCAAATAGATTTCTTTGCTATTGTTCAAACGTGAGCTTTGCATTCCAGTGTTTCTGCTGAGAACATATTAACCTTGCCAGTACTTCAAGGATGTGACATGTATTTGTGGGCTGGAGGATGTGTCTGTACACATACATGGGTATTTTTTTGAAGCATATTAGTGCTCTTCATAATGGAAAAGATAGAAATGCAAATGATTTGTTTCTTATTAATTTTTCTGCTGCTGAAAACCTAGACAGTAGTGACGGGAAGTCTGTGAGGGTTGCATAAAGATAGCACAGTCCCTGGTTACTTTTCTTCCAGTGCAGAAGCATCCAGGGAGCAGAGAGAGTCCACACTGGAAAATAAGCCTTTTTTGCTGTAATATCTAGAATCAGAGAATTTAATTAGGGATTCAAAGTAAAAATGTATAACACTTGTTACTTGGGGTTTTTGTTTTGTTTTTTTAGTAAGTTTTAATGTGTCGCTTTTACTTTGCACTCTAGAAAATGAAGAAGTCAAAGAAACCACTTTACGAGAGCTTAAAATGCTTCGCACTTTGAAACAGGAGAACATAGTGGAGCTGAAGGAAGCCTTCAGAAGAAGAGGAAAATTATACTTAGTTTTTGAATATGTGGAAAAAGTGAGTGGCGTTTGTACTATCTTTGCTACACTTAAATCATCAGCTTACTCAAAGTCTTTAAAATTACTTTTATTTTTAGAAATTAAGCTATTTAAGCTTAAGCTCTATAAAGAGGAACAGCAGAAACTTCAATACAATCTGCATTGTTGTAATTAGACATTTATTGTGAGAAAGCAACACCAATAACTTTACTATTGTTTTTACTTCATGTGTTGGTCTTTAAAAAAAAAAAAGATGCTTCCATATATGAACACAAACCACTTCAAATTATGTAGACTGAAATATATATAATTTGAAGAAAAATTTCCATCCGAATTCTATAGTCCAGTTTAATTGTAAAGCTGATTAACTGTGCTGTGTTATGTTGTGTAATGAATCTTGACGTAGTCTTTCAAAACAAGATCATAGACTTTTGACCTTGGAATCTGTTTCAACTTTCTCCATCCTTCCTTGTTAAATATAAGATTTGTTTGTATATTCCTGTAACAAGGCCGCTATCAATAGTTGCTCAGAGGGATTTGGCAAAGATCACTGTCATTATTCCAATCTTGACCTCATTGGAAAAAATTCCAAAATTTCCTTAGATTGGCCTACTACTGCCAAGCATCCTGGTCTGTTTCCAGAGAGAAACAACCTAGAACAGATTGGTCTTTTGTTATTTTAGCAATCTTCATGACAAAGGTAGACGTTCCCTCTGTATTTTAACCATTTAGCATTTCTTCATGGAAATAATTAGATAGTATACAGATACACACAATAAAAATAAATGCAAGCTTAAATATATGTATCTCTGTAGCTTTCATGAGATGTTGTTCCCTCAATTGAAATTTTCATTTAATAACCTGCCAGTGCGATGTTGCAGTCCAGCGAGTGCTAGCCCTCTTCAGTCGTCTCTTGTGTAAGGGTTCCTCACCCTAAATACTGTCTCCTTTATCTCAGTTTACAATTTACTATGTCATATAACTTTATTGCATAATGTGAGGTGACCTATATTACCCACAGTTTGGTAGAAATCAGTTTTATTTTTCACCAGCAGATGAGCAACTTCTAATGTGGTGGATCTTACTTAGATCTTAACATCCAAAGCTTGACTTGTTCCACCCATGTTCCTTGTAATTGTTCCAGACACGTGAAATGTCTTTGATCACACACCAACTTAGAACATACATCTAATTTTGTGTTATAGTTGACTTGGCTAAGCTCGCCGTAGTTGTGGGTTGGAAGACCAGCCTAAGTAAAAGATTGAACTGATAAGGAGTATACTTTAAAAGTTGCTAATGTTGGTAAAAACACCAGGCTGCAATATCTAACATTATTTGTATCAGAATAAAAAAATATAATGGTAAAAGTAGTGTCATGGTTTGAGCAAGTAGACATCATGTATAATTTCTATATTAATGGTCACCTTTATTTTCAGTTAAACATCACAGTCCATGAGTGTTTCTCATTTTCAGATATGTCAAATAGTTTCCACAATAGTTTCTTTGAAGACCAGGATGATTTCTGTATTTTTGGATGAGGGAAGAGTAGAAGGAATTAAATAAAATGTGGTATAGTGGGCTAATTTTAGTTTTAACTGTTGATGAGTACCTTGTGTCCTTTAGGGAATCTTAGCTCTGCAGTACTCAAATGCAGATTACTTAAATTCACATTTAGTCTAATATCCTTTGTTCATCATCCCCTTAGTTAGTGTCTTCATATAGTATTATGTCTTGCTGTGTTGATGCTACTATTTTAGTTCATATTTGTAATACTGACTCCTTGACTTACTTATGCACATCCACAGGCTTCTGTGTGGACAAGAGTCTAACTAAAAGCAATACGGTTCTTTAACAGAAAATTCCTTTTCTCAGATCTGAAGTGTATATTTAAGGAAACTTACACTCAAGCACATAAATTCCAGTATTTAGTCACAGATTGCAAAACTCAGAAATGTTTTCAAATATTATTAAAGTCTCCATTTCTTTTGTCTTACATTTGTGTTCATTAAAATATCTTACAAGAGAAACCTCAAAAATTTTATTATACAGCTAAAGAAAATGTTTGTCAAAGATAAGGTAAATTTATTTCATGAAAAATCTACAAATGCTCAAATCCATAATTGAATGAGTTGTGTGGGACAGTATAGCCAAAATACTTATTTCTATTTCAATATTCAGTAAATAAGACTTTTCTCTCTTCAAGGGGGCTGCTGCTGCCCATTATTCATTCAAGATTCGGAGTACAAACTCCGTTGTACTTCTAATTGTGCAAAATTGGAGACATTTGCTAGCATAATGGGAATTTAAATGTTCTTTTTCAAAGAGGAAGTTTACTAATATAAAGAATCAGTTTATTTTCTTCCCTAGGTATATCCATAAAACAATTAATATGGCTGTAGTTACTGTAGTGCAAATATGTCTAAGATCAATGTAGCAGATACACAGCTATAGGATACTCCCTAGGTTACTATTTATGCCCCTATAAGGCATTTTTATATCTGTTACTTCATTTGGACTAACAGGCTTGTGTTGCTTTAAGTATACCCATTCACATACAGACATGGTTTGTGATTAGTCATGGCCCTGCTAGGTCAAAGCAGTAGAACTAGCTTAACAATGAGGAACACAGAGTATGTTAAAGCACAATCAGATATTTACAAAATGCTGGGCTCTACTACACTTTTCATACAGTCACACTGACCTGGTGTTTCTGTTTAAGCAACTTTTTGTAACTAAATGACTTTTTAGAAGTTTTAGGATAAGTAGTTTGATGATTCTAAGGACTTGTGGTTTATTTGTTTTTCACCTTTAAGGGTCATTGTCTTCACAAGTGCTTTCTCTAGACTGAAAACAGCTAGTAGTATGCTTATGATTAAAATACACTCCGTGAATGTTAAACTACTGATTTTGCATAGCCAGGCTCACTGTCCTAAGTATGTTGCTTCAGAACGTTGAAAGCAGCTACGGTATAACTCTTTTAACTAACGTGTCTTTTGAACATTTAGAATATGCTTGAATTGCTAGAAGAAATGCCAAATGGAGTTCCACCAGAAAAAGTGAAAAGCTATATCTACCAGCTAATTAAAGCAATTCATTGGTGCCATAAGAATGATATTGTTCATAGAGGTAAGTATGGAAATCAGCCTCGGGTAGGAATTTGCTTTCTAAAGGGAAAGATGTTACAGCTTGAAGTAATTTGCATTTAACATAAATATAAGCAATTGCTTTATATCAACAGAAAAAAAAATCTGTAAATTTGGCTGGGTCTTAAGTCTGCTGCATGACTTAAGATTGTTTTAAAAGTAAGTTCATCTAAATATAAAGCTTGCTGTCCTCTGTCTTTGGAGTATGAATAAAGATTGTATCATATGCACAACGAAGTGAAACTGCAGTACAAACATTGCCAAAGGAAAAGGAGGGTTTTATTAAACATTTCATGGTGCTCAGTCATTTCACTTTTGAATCTGATAATAGAATATTAGTAGAAAAATAACCCAGAACTTAAAGGTTGGTCCCCTGTGTTTTACTTCTGCTTAAGGCAATTCCTCCCAGCTCTTATGAGTTCAGCTCTGTATATTTACTGTCTCCCCTAAACTTCAAGCACTTACGGTACATATCTTGACGTGTGGCTTTATCTAGTTCTATGTATTTTATCCTGATTTAATAAAATTGTATTTTGCTTTGTGGCTTTGCAATAGTAACATTTCTAATTAATGTTTCCAATAACTTAAAATTCTCATGCAATATGCTATTTGTATTTCAGACTGATCAAACATAAGCAAAATATTGAAAAATATACCATATACAGATACCACAATATCCATATTGGAATGAAAAAATGGGCTTAAAACTAGAGAGCACACTTTTTCTAAACAAATGACAAGAGGTGATCAAGAAGATCATTGTAACTGAAAATGTTGGGCACAACACACTTAACATTTTATTGGTTAACTGAGTAATTAAATGTCAGTTATCTTTGTTATTTTGCAATCTGCAATATTCTGCATATTCGTTTGCTGCCCAAGAATACCTGTAAGCACCTTTTATGTTCCCATGTTTTGTTGGGAAACACTTCAAAAGATTTCAGAAGGCAGAAAATTTAATTCTGCGTGTTCACAAACTGAATTGCTGGAAGCTGTTTCAGCAGTTGCTCTTGTAATGCTTTGTTTGTGATTGCATTAATATCTCTAAATATGTTATAATGAAATAATATTGCTTGACAAAGTTTAAAATTAAAAAGAGAAGTTAACGGCGTTTTTTCCACTCTCTCACTCTGATACTCCAGATATCAAGCCAGAAAATCTCTTAATAAGCCACAATGATGTTCTGAAGCTGTGCGACTTTGGTAAGTTAAATAGATAGATACCTGATTCTTACCTTTTTAAAGAAAATCTCTTGCAGTGGAGTTTTGCCGTATGAGATTTCTACAGTGTGTACTGTTTAAAACCCTTTAAGTGGTCAGAATTGATTACTTATTCAAGTTTGTGGCTAGTACTTTAATTTGAAAGATCTCTGGGCTTAATTTGCATACCCCATGAAATACCTGTATTAAAACGTCAATTGAAATGCTGCATTCATCCCATCCTATATTTGACAAGGCTTTTACTAGCAGTGTTACTGGCATTCAGCTGAGAAGAGCGCAGATGATAAGCTGATGAGGAGGCTAGCAAAATTGTAAGTTTATCTGACCTATGTATTAAAAAAAAAGATAATTCTTCCTTGTTTAGTAAAGACACAATAAACTTAGACCTTTTCTATATCACTTGAACCAATGGCTTTCATGGACTGTTATGTGTGCAGTTATAGGTCAACTTTTATTGTTAATCAAGGAATCATGTGTCTGTGCATGATTCACAACTGAATGGCTGTAGGATAGAGTCAGAGTTGTATGTGTAATGTTAACCGATGTTTCCTGATTTATCAATACCTGTTTAACATCAGCTCTAAGGCTTTGAAGAATCAGCACCCAAGCATAAGGCCCATGTGAGTAATCCCCAGAAGACAACAGGACAGAGCATACACTGTTGCAACAATCTGTATTTTTATTCTAAACGCTACATAAACACAGAATGAAATATCGTTCCCTCTAAAAATCTTACAGTTTGGCTTGGTAAATCAATTCCATAGTGCTACCCAAGGGCACTTTTCAGTGAGAGCGGTTTGAAAGCTCCCATTTCAAGCCTGTGCAATTTTGAATGAAAAGAACAACTGCTAAAAAAATAGATTGAAATAGTTTTTTAGGAACACAAAAAAGGCATTTGTCATTTGCAGTGCTGCTTATTTCTTTTAATCCTAAAGGCATTTTTGCTTAAGCATTCAGAAACAATAACTGTTCTAGGAAAAAGCCTTAGAAGATTTGGTCCATATGAGTTCTTTGAATTAAGGGCAATTTACTCTGCAGCGTGAGGAACCGCACGGCTCTGACAGAACGCCGGGGTCCTGTTGCACAGTGCCCCGGTGCCTTCGCCTTTTTGGTATCCGCAGGCCTCATGTCTGCACCACTGCTGCCGCCCTCCCCTGGCAGCTCTGCCCGTGCCCAGGCTGCCCTGGCGGCGTTGCCCAGAGCTGGCGGGGCAGGATTTTTCCCTTTCCCCATGCTTATTTTCAGGGCCTTGCCCCTGCAATGCAAACCCCACTGGGGTTGGCAGGGCCAGGGCTCTCTCCCAGGGGACACCGTGCTCCCTCTTCACCCCTTCGCCTCCTGCG
The DNA here is from genome assembly GCA_008921705.1 of Burhinus oedicnemus. NCBI lineage: Eukaryota > Metazoa > Chordata > Aves > Charadriiformes > Burhinidae > Burhinus > Burhinus oedicnemus. The sequence continues at coordinate 244,624 of VFFE01006192.1, forward strand.
CCAGCTTTGGGTGGTCAGGGGACCCAATCGCTGCCTTGCACAGAGATTTAACAACCAATCAGCGGGCAGTGCCTGTCCCTGACCAACATGTCCTCCAATCAGGGCTGTAGGCATCACAGGCAGGAACAGCCAATAGGGGCGTGAGTGGGTCCTGATGGGAACTGTTCCACCCCCACCTCCTTCCCCAGCCATGGGGAAGAGCCTTCGCTGGCCCTCACCCACCCTCCCTCAGGGTTTTTTTGGGGGGTATGTTCCCCCTGAAAGTAACATTCACCATTAGAGTTGGCGTATGCCATCAGCTAACAAATCTTTGTGTGTGTGAGCTTGTGTCAACATCCTCTGTGCAGCAGTATTACAGGAAAATAGAAAGCTGGACAAAGGGTACGATCACATTTTGGGTGACAGTTTTCTCACTAGACACAGATGATGTGAATTCTGTCAGCAGTGATGTTCTGGTCCGTTGGCTTGCTCACGCCATACTCTCCAGCCACATTCTCTTTCTCCTTTTGGAAAAGACATGCAATCACAATGTACTCATGGTGATCGGCATGACCTCAAGGAAGGCAAACTAAGTTATGGGAAGTTCTGTTGTTCTTATTGTTCATGTGGGTTAATTTAAATTTTGATCCATGTTTCAGATTTAGTTTAAGTTAAAATCCCAAGCAACCCCTATAATTTGGGATCAATTTTAATTTTTTAGCCTTTTGCTAATTGACATTATTGCTAGTAGCTTAAGCTATTACTGTAAAATGTCTGTCAGAACAGTATTAGCCACAAGCACTTCCTGAACATGTACAGTTTAAGATGTAAGCATTTGCCTTTTAACATGAAGAGGTTGTAGTGAGGTGGGGGTTGGTCTATTTTCCCAAGTAACAAATGATAGGACAAGAGGAAATGGCCTCAAGTTGCTCCAGGGGAGGTTTAGATTGAGTATTAGGAAAAATTTCTTCACCAAAAGAGCATTGGAACAGGCTGCCCAGGGAAGTGGTTGAGCCAGCGTCCCTGGGGGTATTTAAAAGATGTGTAGATGCAGTGCTGAGGGACTTGGTTTAGTGGTGGACTGGGCAGTACTGTGTTTACAGTTGGACTCGATGATTTTAAAGGTCTTTTCCAAGCAATTCTATGATTTAATGTTTGCTATCTGCATACCTAACTTAAATCATGTTATGGAACACAGGTACTTGTCACATACAGTGCCATATTCCTCATATGATAACAAATGCAAGGAAAAGTTCCATGCATCCATCCCAATGCAGATATTGAAGTAATTAGGTGTTTCTGAATAGCCCAGTGGACAAAACAGTTGGAAAAGAAAAGTTCATAAATTTTTAACAAGATAGTTCTTCATAATCCTTGTGCCATGTGTTCTGTACATGTCGTGCTAGATAAAAATGAGATTGAATGTGGTACTTGCCTGGACACATGTTGTGTGGGTGTCATTTCTGCCAATATAAGTGGAAAAAGAGAACAGTACAAGATGCCGATTACAGCAGAAGCATCTGACTGTTGGAAGTAGTTAGGCTTTCTGACTAGTGTGTTTGCTGTTTCAGCACCAGAGCTTCAAAATTACTTGTTTTGGCAATCTCTTAATCTCTGTACGATGTGTAAGCATAGAAATCGTGAAACACAGGACTGGAAAAGACCTTAAGAAAGTCTCTAGTTCTTCCGCCTACTCAAAGAAAGGATTAAGCATGTCTGTGTCATTCTTGACAGGTGTTTGCTTAGCTTATTCTTAAACTTCTGAGTAACGGAGGTTCCCTAGTGTTCCTAGGCACCTATTTAAGTACTTATAAGTCGTTAATGTTAGAATGCTTTACTTTATGTGTAACTTAAATTTGCCTGATTTCTCTATAAGAAACTGACAATCTTCTCCTTTTTTTCTCACGCCTTTTTCCTTGACATCTCTCCTACTGTGTTCTGAGTTGTTTAAAGTCCTTTCTTGAAATCTCTTATTTTGCTTGTTCTCTCTCCTTGTATCGTGATGCATTTGCAAACTCTATTGCTTTCATAGCTGCTCTCACCCAGATCGCCTTCTATCTTCATGTTCTAATTTATTCCTTTTCACTGTTCGGAGTTTGGTCTAATCTTCTCCCTAATTAACTTCTCTTATTTTTGTATCAAAAAATTATTTTCAATACCTCAGCACAGTTTGGAGGAAGGAACAATAAGCTAACTCCACCGTGACAAAAAAAAAAAAAAGTAATTATGCCCTTAGAAAGGTATTATGCTTTCTTGACTTAATAATCCTGTCCGTCATCTTTCACCATGGTGTCATACAGTTAGAGCAGTAGTGAATCCATAAAATGGTTTCTTACATCACCCAACAATATATAGATGACACTAAAGCCCATGATGATAATTTTCCTTTTTGTCTTGCCATGTCAAATCTGTGCTGCATCTAGTTTGTAAAGTTGGGGGCTGATTTTTCAGACTACATTAGCTGCAGATGATCTGTGGACATAGTAGCTGCTGACTGTGACCAAGTTCCAATAGACTGGCTTGGAGAGAGGAGTATGCCTCGTTGACTTGTTGATTCTTCTGGTGCACCTGGGCTCATGGGCTGCCAGGCTTGTGCATTGCATTAGCACATGTGTTTATTTGTATTATGTGACACCATCTCCTCCCCGCCTGGTTTGGGACTGCCTTCCCACTGTTCATTTTGAGTGTCCCATTTCTTCAGTGTAGCTCCTGGTTATCTTCCCTCTCTTCTTTAAATACGTGAATGAATTTTTCACTGACAAGATTAATCAGATGGGTCATGTGATTTGAAACAGAAACAGGGCTGCCTAAGCAGTTCTAAATATAGTAATGTTTAGAAATTTACCCAAACCCAATGTTACATGTAATAAAAAATTCTTTCCAGCTTTTCTCCAGCAGCATCAGTAATGTTCATTAGACTTTATGGGAACAGATCAGAATTATTATTATTATTTTGAGACAGCTTTGAAATATGTGTTCCTCATCATACATGTCTTTTAGTTTACTAACTCTTGAAGGCAGAGGTGTCTTGCAAAAAGTAACGGCTGTAACCTGTGTCAGTAACACATTTATCATTGTTTTCTCAAATCACTAGTCTAATAATAATAATAATAATCTGCATCCAAAGCTTTACTTAAACTTGGAGTAAATTAGTGTTCCACAGGGGTGAGATTATGCCTTACAACTCTGCAACACTGGAATTTTTATTCTTTCTTCATCATTCATGCAATAATGGAAAGACTTACAGTGATTTCGATGAAGTAAATTTTGGACCAAGTTTTAATGCCACATCCCAGTAAGAAAGCATTTTGAAAATGTTCCTTCTGCATTTCACTCCCAAAAATTTATGTCGGTTTGAGCTCTAGTAAGGAGCTTACATATCTGGAGTCTTGCTGCTGAGATCTGTCTGTCCTGTCTCACCTCATTATTAAACATTTGTTTGAAAACAGTAAGACGCTTGATACTGTTTTCTTCAGAAAAGTGCCAGCATCTGCCCCAGAGTACTTCTACGTGAAGAATCCAGTAACTTCATTACTGTGGTGCTCAGCTGACTTCTTATAAAGGGAGGAGAAAAACCCCAAAAATCTAAATTATTCCAACATCTGGGTTTTCCAGTATATGCATTCTTCTCTCACTCAGTGATCTTAATTGTTATGCCTTAGGACAGAAGTTAAGTTTTAGTACAATTGCGAGTAAGTATCCATTTTGATTTTATTCGTAACAAAATGATGTGGAGGAGGAAGTTAATTTGGACTTTGCTTCTGATCCTAATTCACAAAGAGCCTTGTTACAAATTGGATGCTAAAGCAGGTGGGAAGCTGACATGTATGGAGTGAGCCAAATGCAGATATAGAGCAGTTTGGCTGATCTGCGGTAGATAGATACCTGCCTTTTGTAGTTTTGGGGAGATGACCCCATTCCTTGCCAGGTCAGGGAGGGAGTGTCCTTAAATGAGAATAATACATAGTTTCTTGACCAGTTTAAAAAATTGAATGCAGTGAGACTGTAGTAGTTAGGATCAATGACTGGAAGAGTCCATTCCCCATGCATATATTACATTTCTAACATTACGAATTTTCTTCTGCAAACAGCATCTCCATGAAGATTAGGGGCAATGGTTTAATAGCTCGCATGGCATACTGACAAATAACTTTTATCAATCAGTTTTGATTATGGCAAAGCACCAAAAATAATCACAGACTTCTGAGAAGAGTAAAGTAGTCATTAAAGCAGACATGCTGACTTTCACTGTTGTATCAATAAAAGCTTGCATTTCAGTAAACAAGCAATTGTTAGAGAAATTCTGCACTAGGGATTGTAAACAATTTGCCTCTATTTAAATAGGTTAACCTCTTATTGCCAAAATCAATGGTGATACGCATATTGTATTTAAAAAATAAATTAAAAAATTAAAATATTATAATCTTCCACACTGTTTCTTGGACAGGCTTTGCTCGTAATCTCTCTGAAGGAAGCAATGCTAACTATACAGAATACGTGGCTACCAGATGGTACCGCTCACCTGAACTCTTGCTTGGGTAAGTACGTTTTGTAGAACTGCCATGATAAATCTTGAATGATTCTTTGCATTTTTTCAAGCGCCTTTGTTAAGATTTACCAATGGAGAACTGTGGTTGATTTAAAGGGAAGATTTCAAGAGGCTTCCAGATTTTCATTAATTTTTGTTCATTTCCAGTAAGTTGGCATGAATCATTGACAAGTTGACCTGTCTTGAGCTGAGCAGTGTTGAACTGATGAGAATGCAAAGCTGAATGGTCACAGATGTACTTCAGATTCCCACCTCACATTCCCTTCAAAAAAGTTTTCCATGGTAGTCCTGTAGCCTGAAATGTTCCTTCAGCCTTGTGATGGACATCGCAACAGCAATGGCAGTGCAACCTACGCTACACTACACTCCTAGTTCTCTTCAGCTTTTGAATCAAAACTGTGATTTGGTTTTGTTTTCCATCTACCCTTTACCAGCACGGCTGAAATGGCTCAGAAGGATGGTGCTAGCAAGGAATTGGTAGCCACAGGATGAATTAAAAAAGTATGGGTCGCTCCTAAGATTCTTTAAGCAAAATGTTTCATGCTGCTGAGAAACAAGTATTTGTTGGAAGCTGTGATTAACGCTGAACTAAACATTTCTAGAATAGGTAAAGCATTAGATAGTAATTATTCTGTCAGTAAAGTAATCCCTGTATTCCCAGAGCTGTGCTAATCTTAATCAAATTGGTAGGCAATTGTATTGTTGTATGCAGAATAGTATGTTAAAGTTGCCATTAAAAACGTCAAAGCTCAGTTTTTCATATTTTTGAGAAAACAAATATTACTAAGCTTTCAGAAAAGTGTGCTTGTGTATGTGTATATATAAGTATAAGAAAAAGACTTGGAAAGAAGGCATCAGTTGTGGCCTTTTTAGTTACACATTTTACCCTTTGTCTATGGTAGTAATGAGGATTTAAGAGGAAAGACATGAAAAGCTTGACAAATGTAGTATTAATCTGACTTGCAGTTTTCAAAACTGATTTGTTACCAAAGGATATTTAGCAGGAATCGTGTCTGTTTGTAATTGACTAAATTTGTTTGATTAGCTCGTAGAGAAAGGGAAGGGGGTATGTGTTTTTAGTGCATATGACTTCAATTTTGCTGGTGTATGTTTTTAATGCCAAGTTTTTGTAGCACAAAGTGATGTCTGTTTCTGGCAATCCTGTTCTATTTCCCAGACATTTATCTTACCCATTCCCCCTTCCCCTGCTTTTACCAGCATCTAATATTCCAGTCTTCACAGGATTATTAAATATATACATTTTAACAAATACAGTTTCATTTTCAGTTTTTAAAATGTGTCTCAGAGAGGTTTCTGGTTTATGATGCAGTTCAAGACTTAAATTTCAGGAGAGGAAAGAAATCGCTGCCTGATTATTCACAAAACATCCAAAATCTACTCACTTTGGAGAGCCTCAGGTAACTGTTAGCGGAATACTCTGTGCCCTTTGATGACAAAATATTGCTAAAAGGCAGTAGATTTTAAGGCATACCAAATTACTAGATGAAAACATGTTTTGGAGAATCTAATTTGTGCAGGAATCGACTATAGTACTTCTGATTCGTGGTCTCTCTGTCCTATAGGAGTTATTTCATTTATCCAGCCACATCACTCTTGTGTTGTTTGCCTGTTGTGATCTGACAATACTGATCCTGATAGTCAGCAGAATAGGAGTCTTAAGCATGCCTTTTCAAACGAAAAAGTTGCAGTTTACTCTGCCACTGCCCTAAGAAATGGACGTTTTGCGATTTGTTTCTGTTTGACTAGAGGAAATAGTGGAAACTTCTTAAACTGTGATTCATCTTCCTTTATTCTTGGGAGCAAGGAAAGATAATGGTCCCTGCCTCAAAGGAGTTTTGGTCCATTCCTCAGTTGTAACCCCAGATTGTTCTCCAGTGCCCCAGCCTACAGCAACCTTTTCCTCATTTCACATTTCAGTGGAGAAACCTGCCTATTAAAGAGGTTGCAAATAAAGATGTGCTTGTTTTTCTGTCATAATAAAGAGGTAGGGTTTTTAGTAGCCCTCTCACAAACTGTTTTGCTTACAGAGTCTCAGTTTTCCAGTACAGGCACAGACTATCTTAAGAGCAGATCCTTGGCTTTGGAGTCTGTTCTTGTCTGTGTTGCCTTTTGCAGCATGGAGAAAAACTAGTCTTTCCTTGGCACTCAGACCTGACCTAATGGGTGGGTTGGACTGGCAGCATCACAGGAAGGATAAACACTGAGTCTCTTAGCAAATCCACAAGTAGACACTATGTGACATTAGTAAGGGAATTATGAACCCACAGAGCCATTGTGGTAGTAGTACTCCAGGAGTTTTGGCATACTGTGCTTTGCCACTGGTGATTCCTTGTCAGCAGTCTGTTCCAATGGGGCAAACTTTGATTTTGTGATGATTGTTTGTGAAAGAACTGCACTGTCTCATGGCAGATTTTTTTTTTTTTTTTTTTTTTTTTTTTTTTTTAGCCCGAGGGTGCTCTATCTCTCTAAACATCTTTAATCATCAGCATAAGGAAGGAGCGAAGGGAACAGATTTAGGATAGGATTTGTCACCTGCAACTCCTGGTGCTATCTTATTCCAGAAATAGGCAAGCCAGCTGTAACTTAAAAATCTCTTGAAGCAGAGGTTGAGTTGTTGGATTACAAGTTTCAAAAATAAGAGATGGTGAAATATGTTTCCAGTTTAGTCTTTGTTCCAGTCTTTATTCTTTTTATATGCTTTTTATTTGACATGAGAAGAATTCTCCAGTCATTCTGCTCAAAACCTAAACATCCAAAAGAGATTCTTGGAATAAGTTGGATGTTTACAAAAATTTTTTACAAATTCAGCAAGGAAGAACTCAGGCATACAGAAAAGGAGTTGCTTCAATCTATAACGGGAACAATAAAAAGCCAAAAGTATGTAATGCCTTAGCTGTTGCACAACTGAGGTAGGCAGTGAAACAAGCTTGCTGAGGAGCAGAACCTTAGAGTGAAAATCAGAAACTGTCCTAAAGGATTCTGTGTTTCTTCAGTGTTTGTGCCTTTAGACTGAATGTTGCAGTAGTCTACCACTCTCTTCTTCTTATACAAACTTCCGTTCTCTACATTCCGATTTTCTGTCCTACATTTCTTACAAACCGTCCTCAAGCCCATAGTCTCTCCTGACTAGAGTATCCATATTGCCTCTTCTTCCATTAAATACCTTTGTATGTATTCTCAAGAAAAGCCGGTATAGCCCTTGCTGATGTAACACACCACTTAGTTTTGTTTCTGATTAATTGCCTACACCTCTTCATTGCTGACCTAGCTTCTTTTGTCATTAGCAGTTTAAAATACCAGGTACCATCTTCCCCACCGCACAACATTGCTTGCACACACATAGATCCCCCATCAGAACTTCTCCACAAAACCCCACCCATGGCTTTGCTCCAAACCAGGAATTATTTATTTTATGATGGTTTCATTGCTTCCTCACCCATGTGTTTTAAGGAATAGTTTTCAGGGGCATTCTGTTTTCTCTCCAATTAAAATTTCACTGTATGAATGCTGAAACAAAGATTTCTTATCATTTCTGTTCTCCCAGTGGCCAGACCCAGTATGCCTATCCCCCTGTTAAGCGCAAAGGAAAAAGAAATGTCATGCAGAAATAGAGCATAGTCATTAACTTGTGGAGAGAAGCGAAGTTAGTGCTAGTTTAGCTTGGAATGGTAGCTGCTTCGCAGTCAAAAAGATTATTCTTGTGTGTAAGATTTTTCACAAAGGTAACCAGGTCCTTGAGGGTACTTGAGAATTCCTCTCCTGCGATACATCAGGCAATCCAGGGCAGAAACAGAGAGCTTGGTATTTGAGGTAGTTTCTTTAATATCAACGTTTATTTTTCTGTGTTGTAAGGAAGCGGGCAACAGGAAGTATGGCCAATAAATTGAAACAGCTCAGTAAGAAGACAGTGCCAGTCCATAAAAAACATTGTGTATTCACTTTACAGAGCCCCTTATGGAAAGGCTGTGGATATGTGGTCTGTAGGCTGTATCCTGGGAGAGCTGAGTGACGGACAGCCCTTGTTTCCTGGCGAGAGTGAGATTGACCAGCTCTTTACCATTCAGAAGGTGCTAGGCCCACTGCCAGCCGAGCAGATGAAGCTCTTCTACAGCAACCCACGCTTCCATGGCTTGCGGGTAAGAGAAAGCTTTGTTCTTTTTTTTTTAATTTACTCACACAGTATTCACACCATAGTCATTGTTGCTGTGAAGGTTGTTTTCATTTACATGGTGTGTTATCTATTGCGTGTGTTTCTGTGTATAGGGTATTTAGATTATAAGGCATTCATAATTCAAAGTAAAATCCTGATTACACCAGTATTGAGTTTTATAAATATGTTTGGTTGGATTACTGTTAAAAGTTGATTAAAGATTTTTCTTTCATTTCTTTGACTTTTTTGGCATGCAAGTTAGCATTTATACCTAGTTTAGCATTACCCTGCCAGGCTTGCTCTGTGAAGTTCAGTGGCATAACTCTGTGAGTTCAGAGTATGGAAAATTCATGCCTGATGTCTTCAGGCTACTATATTGGAAAAATCTGCGCCATAGATGCCGCTATTATGGCAGAAGAGCTTTTTGCCTCTTGACTTATATTCCTGGGGAGTTGATGTAAGCCATGTGAGTAAAAAAGCTCTTCCTACTGACAGCATTGTTCACCTTTCAGGGTTTTGCCAATACCATGTAATGCCAGAGACTGACTAGTGTGGAGAAGCTGCTCAAGCTGGGACACACAATATGGCAAAATCCCAGAAGCAATGTATTAAGTAATAGCTCTGTTATCTTTAACAGTACCTGGTCAGTGATTGTACTCATGTTTCCTTATAATTCAGATTTGGTTGTCATATTTTATTAATGGATGTTGCTTAGAAAGGTGAATTTATGATCTTGATGAATGATCTGAAATCATTAGCATAAAATCCTATGAAGAGACATGTGAAGGTTTTAGGAGTTCTGATGTGTGCTAAAGACTCGAGATTTGAGTTTTACTCTGTAAAATTTAGAGAATGAGAAAGGGAAAGAGGGGAAACCTAGTTGTCTTAAAAGATGTTGAAGGTTGCCATAAATTACCTGATAATGATAAGGCAAGAAATAGTTGGCTTAAGTGTTAGCATAATTATTATAGCTACAAGGATAGCTAATTCCTAAGAGGTTTTGTTGAAGTTTGTAGACCCTCCATCAGTGGAGTGTTTAAAAAAATGATTAGACAAGCATTTCTTGCAAGGTCCTCTGTGCATTTGATGCTGTTTAGAACTGTGAACTGGATGGGATTTTCTATTTAAAAAAATTTATACTCCTTTTCAGGAAAGCAATGGTTTAAAAGTTGTAAGCAAAATAAACTGCCTCTTCAACATTATTTTACAGCAGTTCAGTTGTGCAGTGTAGTCTTATTTGGATAAATGCTCTGTAATGTCTTAGCATGAGAATGAAGGATCTTTTGTTTTGTAGCTTTAAAACATAGTAATTTAAGAAGACAGCATGGACCTAATGTGATTAGCACAGGGTTCAGAGTTATAAGTCTCTGTTCTCATCCTGGATCAATTGTTTATTACTTGGCCTCAGACATGTTGCTGCCTTCTTAGCCCCATCTGTAAAGTGAGGATACTGATGATGACGACAATGACATATGCCTTCTAATAGAGAGTAGTTTTTGAATACTGAAGTCAAGTCTGAATAATGGCTTAAACATGAAAAACACTACAAAAAATGTTGGTTTGAAATGTGATATTCATTAGTTAATTCACGGGAAAAATTAATTCCATGCTATAAGACAACCTTAGAAGTACATTTTTTCTGAATGTAGCATAGTGCTTAATAGCGGAAGATTTTTTGTTGCATAGCAGATAGAAGGTATGCTGTGATCATGCAAACTATTATTTGCAAGCTGGATCTGGCGCTGGGTGTTCACAAGATAGAAAATAGCCCATGATGTGGAATTGTTTATCCATATATTTAGGCTTTGTGAATTTGTACATTGCCATAACTGTGAGTTACGGTATTGTAGCACAGGATTAAAAAAATTCTTATATGAACACTCCAGGACCACATGCACGTGTATACAGATGCACTTTTGCATACTGTCTTTCCTTCCTGCTCATTTCCTCCGTGCAGATGTATATACACACACACAGTTTTCCTCACTCCTGAGGTTTAGGTAGTATTTAGTGATCTCTTTTCAGTCCTTTTGAGGAAGAAATCATCCATAGTATGTTGAAGACCCAAGGAAATAAAATAATACAGGATCAGAAAGTACCACTAGGCTCATGCCTTTATGGAAAATGTGAGTGGTAATGTATGATTGTAAATGTTGTTCTACAAATAAGTTATAAATAGGCTGGAGAATTTGAACAATCCCAGTGAGTAGCCATCTTGTATTATTGCTTTGCATGGTTCCAGCACATTTTCATGTTTCCCTGATGATTCCAGATGTAAAATTTTCTTTACAATGGTCATTCTACATGAAGACAAGAATATTTTGCCATTTAGTTCACGTAAAAAGTGGGAGAAGCATGGAAGCCTTGGTTCACTTAAGTTACTAATATCGGCACAGCACTTAAAAAAATTCTCAATCATTAGTAGACCACTTCAAAAGAGAGCAAAGTAAAAATAAAAATACAGAGACTATTTTGGAACAGACACATTCAAACTAATGTTCTTTCCTTTTCCTTCAAAGCTTACATAATGTAATTTTTGAAAAGTAAAGCCAGTACAAACGATGGGTAGCAATTCATAGTGGTCTAACGCTTACACACATACAGTGCACATGCAATGCACTTTGCTTCCAAATAAAATGCATTTTTGGAAATGGTTGTTTGTACTGGATTGCTCTTTAAGCTATAGGTTTGAAGCTAGTATTTAATCTGAGGAAGGTGAACATGTAAATATATGCCCCTAACTGTAACAAACCCTAGATGTGAAAGCTGAAAAATAGACAAGTGAAAGTAAAGGAATAAAAGTCTTTAAGACTTCCTGTTCATTGACATTTTAGACCAAATATATAGTTTTCATATGCTTTTATACCATAGCAAACTTCCACTTAAAATGTTCATTTATCTTCATGTTTGTTGATTTTTTTTATTGCTGTTGTCCGTCTTAATCACTGACTTGAATTTTATTGTTTTCTTGTATTTTCAGTGATTTTTAACTCTAACTCAATAATGTATGTGGGTATATTTTATGTATGACTCGAGCCCATTTGGACATATAATGATGGCTGTTATGTACCAGTAGAGAATACTGCATGCTTCTTATTGTCAATATTCTTGCTTTGATGTGTTAGTTTAAGAGGACTTTTTAGAAAATACATAGAATGTGGATGCAATTGAAACACTTGCATAGTATTAGGCAAATTCAACAACTCTGGGAACTGCTAACAAAGTGTCTGCCTCTCAGTTGCGTAGTTTTGGATAAACTGTGATTAATGCCAATAGGCTGGCTGATTGTTGTTTTGTTTTGTTTTTTTCCAGAGGCTTCTCTGGTATTCAAATATGTAATTTTCTCTAAAATCAGCGTAAGTTGGATCCATGAGGTTTTTTATGCCTCTGTTGGAAATCCAGCCTTAATTTCTAATTCTGCAAACATTGGCATATATGTTTAGTTTTTAAATTTGAAGTTAGCTCACTGAAATCAGTTTATCTATTTGTTTGCTGTCAGTTTAATGCCTGCCATGGTCTGGAAATGGATCACTGTTGTCAGTTTCTTTTCAACTCATTGTTCTTGATGTTACATTATAACAATGAAATATTGAGCAAATCTTCTTTCATTTGATAAAAAGAGATTCTATCTTCATTTTACTTGACTCTTGTCTTGTTTACAAAGCAAGCAAAAAAAATCCAATTCTGTGCTTTATATTTTCTTTCTTCAAATCATCTCTGCCTGTCCTGTTCTTCTTTTCAGACAGGGCTAGTTTCAAATACTGCCTTCATCGGGTTTTGTCCAGACTCTAGTTGACAAAAGATGCCCTCCAGCAGTGTGCACTACTTCTCATGGTGTTGCCAGTTCTTACTACAACATGACCACAGGAGTAATCTTGAACTTTAAACCTTTGGGGTTTTGATGTATTTCACTAAAAACATTTTGGAGTTGTCTGTTAATCTTTGGTATTTAATTAGTACAGTATTTGCCCTCTCAAATTCTCTCAAAGCTATTTTTAATCCTTTTTAAAAATATATATTACTTATGTTATTTCTGAATCTTTTTTAAACCTCCCACCTCTTGTCAATCATAATGCCACAAAAACATTTCTAAATCTAAGTAGATTATTACTCATTTGAGAGAGGTTCCTTGACTGCCCTACTAATCCAGAATACTTTTTTTGGTTGACTAGATGCATATCATGCATCAACAGTTACTTGTTTCATTATAATGTTTTGTAATGTTTCATAGACCACTAATTTTTTCAGTACATATGATTCCCATTAGTTACACCCCTTTATTTACTGTGTAGTGTCTATTTTTGAAACATTGTATTCATGTAGACCTTGTTTATATTCTCAGTATATTTATGCTACATTATTTTTACAGTTTCCAGCAGTCAATCATCCACAGTCTTTAGAGAGAAGATACTTGGGAATTTTAAGTGGTGTGTTGCTTGATCTTATGAAGGTAGGAAAATGTATTTTATTTTCTGCCTGTAATATGTAGTGAAAGATGTAAGTGATTTTTTTATCTTTATTTCCTAATATAATACATCTTAAAAGTACTTGTGGACTTCGTTTTGAGATATTTTGATATCACCATTGTTTGTAGCAAGACTTGATATTTCCTAGGAATCAGGAAAATATCCTTTGCAAATGCTTTGAGAGTCTGTTCAAATTTGAGTGATATGATAACCAATGCATAGTCCAGATGTAAGAATCACCATCATTTGCAGTAATATGCATTCACACTGACATATGTCCAGATGCACAGGTTACCTTAGTAATGCTGGAGTATGAGCTCTCAACCCGTAATAAATTTAGATAAATCCACAGAGTATTGGGCTAACTTGAGTTTTTCTTCATTTGTTGTTGGATAAGCATGAAGATATGGACAAAGTTGATGCACAGTAATTTTTTTTTTTATTTTGTTTTTTACCTGAGCCCTTAATCTACTTACTATCACACACCTCTACACAGCATGTATGTTAAGTTACTCCTCAGTCCTGTTTTTGCTAGTTAACTGTGGCCAAAGTAGAATATGGTCCTGAGATAGTTTCTCACAGGGGATCAGGAGAAGCTGGCTCCCCTCAAAATGTTCCAACACTATAAAGCATTGTGCTGTGCATTTGTGTCATATTCCTGGGTATGCAACACATATTGTTGTCCTTATTGTTGTACTATAAAAGCATCCCTGTGGTAAGCTGCAGTATAACCCTCCCATTATTTCATCCACAGTAAGCTGAAAAAAAAAGTCATAGCGTCAAAAATTGGGTTTAGAATCACAGGGGTGCCACCTAAGAATTAAAGGCAATCTGGGACAGATAGGAAGTGTGGATATGGCTAATCAACTCTAAATGAATCGTGTGGTCCCAAGCCCATCTGCACCAGTTGTCTTGGAAACCAGAGGTCATCTGCTTTGGGGTATACTTGTGTGTTTACTTGCTTTTAGCAGTATTGAGGTAGCCAGCAGAAATCCACCAAATTTGCTCTACTCTTTTTCTTTAACACAACCAGTACAAGTCACTGTCATTTAGTCTCCCTGCTTTGTGAAGAAAGTCAGCATAGCTTTTATCTTGATTTCATGGAGTCCACAAAGCTAGGTGCCTCAGTGCATATAAATACTTGTTTTGGTATTATACATTCTGCTCTATTTTCTGCTTCACAGAAACTCTTTTCTGGCATCATAGTTAGCTGTAGCTCAAGCTGTAGTAGCATATATTGCAGAACAGCAATTTCAAGATCATTCTTCAGACTGTTGTTACACATGCTGGGGCAGGGTTTATTTTCATTTTGTCCTAATTTTTATGTTATATATCAATGTCTTTTGGGATCTTTTGGTGTGATTTAAAAGTTACGAAGTTATGAAATGAAGCACTTGAATTTTAGGGAAACAGGTTTCCAAATAATTCCATTCCACTTCAAATAATTAATTTCAACTTTTCTGTCCATATTTCTCCCTATAAGGTGAGAAAGGTCAGGGATTCTCTAGAGGGGATATTTTGTGTTTGGCGTACATTACTTAACTCAGGAGTTCAAAAGTTGTTAAAGAATGAGCAAAAGACTACAAGAAGAGAACAGTAGAGACTTGTGGTTAAGTTGCATGCTACAAATGCTGCACATACTTTGCTGTATGCCTGTCTCGTCTCCAGATGCTGGACAGTCTGTCACATGTCCGTGCTTGGTCTGTTCCTCATTATCTGCATTCCCTGGGTCCTCAGGTCTGATTATTAGATTAGTGAATAACCCACACTTCAACTTATGCCAGCTAAAGTATTGAGTTCTTGATACATCTCTATTTAGAGAGCATTTCTGGACTACATTAATGAAGACATTCATTTGGCCCCATTGCTTTGTTGCCCCTCTCCTCTCCTTCACAAATCATGCTGTTTTGCAAGCATGCATTTGGGATTTGGGAGCTAGTTTTCCCTGTGATGAATTAGGCAAAAAAGACATTAAGTATTTCAGTCTTTTTCATATAATCTGTCATTCAGTTGTCTCCCCCATTCAGCAGCAGACATGCATTTTCTCTGAGCTTCCGTTTACTACTAGAATCCTTGTAGAACCCCTTCTTTTTACCCTTGATGTTCTTCACTTGCCTTAGCTCCAGCTGGACTTTGGCCTTCTGAAGTGGCCTATGCTTTGTGCTAACACAGTGCTTTTATAGTCCTCCTTTGTATCCTGTCCTTGAGTCTACTTTTTATATGCTCCCGTTTTGCATTATTGTTCATTAAGAATCTTCTTTTTTAGCCAGCCTGACCTTATGCAAAATGTGGTCTTCTGTACAATAAGATGCTTCGTTCCTCAACCCTCAAGAAATTTTGTTTAAAAATCAAGTGGCTCCTGGACACCTTTCCTCTGACGGCAGTTTTTCAGGAGATTATGCCTAGTAATGCCCTATAGAAGCTGGAGTCTGCTCTCCTAAAGTCCTGGGTCCTATGTCTGATGCTTATCTTCCCACCCTTCTTTTGAATCCTAACTGTAACCATCTCATGGTAGCTACAGCTCAGACTGTCTTCTCTCATCAGATTTGTCACCGGTACTTTATGGTTGGTTAGCAGCAGGTCGAGTGATGTCCTACCCTTGGCTAATTTACCTCTCCAGCAGCTGCACTAGGAAATTGCCACCAACATAATCTAGAAATCTCCTGGATCCATCTATGGTTGAAGTCTGCCATGAGGATGAGGACCTGTGATCAGAAGACTTCTGGTGGTTGTTGTATAGAGTTGTCCTCTTCATATTCTTCATGCTCTTCAATGCATGGTTGGAAGTGCAGGGATCCTATGAAGGGAAAACTAGTTTGTGGTCAAGTGGCCGAATACTATGTTAATGTGTATACAGATATATATTGTGTGTGTATACACATGCATATATACACATAGAGTTGTCCTCTATTCAGCCTACATAACCCTTAAAAAAAATAGATATTCTTTTTACTTAATAGCTATTCGAACTTTTATCCTTGCTGACAGTCGTGCACAGCCAAATATTCCAAGATAAGTTTTATATTGCCATGTTCCTGCAAGAAACGTTTCAAACTTATCAAAATACCCAATCTACTGGTTTTCAATTTTGTGATTAAATGTTTTCTACATGTCAGACAGTGTCTTTGTTTAGGATCACAGCAGATCTAACAGAACTATCAGGCAAATGTTATTCTGAGTGCATTGTAAACATGTGATTCTTTAAAAATATGGGTGGACTTGAACCCTAGAAGTAAAAAACAGAACTCTTATATTTGTATATTTTTAAAAGTACTGACTTTAAAAGACTATCTTTGTTTGTATAAGAATGTTTCCATATGCTGCTTCTGTTTGTTTGTAAAGCCTGTTTCATTGTAGCATTTTATTACTAGTAAATTTAATAGTTTTCATTCTAAACAACATTGTTGTAAGGTATGTCCTGAAAAATATGTTTAAAATACATATATTTTAAACATGTATAGGTATATACATAAAACATTTTTGAAATTTTCAATATTTTTGTATTTTATACATATTTTAAGCACACATATATCACTATATATGTGTATATATATTCATTATATACAATTAGCACATATGTATGTTTCATAATATGCAAGGCTGACGCCTTCCATTTCTTAAGTAGAACATAGGTTTTGAAAGTGTTTATTTTGTATCATATGTAGTTTAATGCAACATGAAATTATTCTAGTAGTTACATCTAATCACAGAAACTCTGGAGATTAAAAACACTATCCCAATAAAGTTCTTTATTTTCTATATATTTTTACTAATGCAAATACAGATACTAACATTTAAACTTTGGGATCTGTTTTCCAAAGAACTTACTGAAGTTAGATCCAGCAGATAGATATTTGACAGAACAATGTTTGAACCACCCTTCGTTTCAAACCCAAAGACTCTTGGATCGCTGTGGAAGCTCACCTTCGCGGTCAGCTAAGAGAAAACCTTACCACGTAGACAGCAACACATTATCTAACAGGTAAATGTAGTCATGTCACTGTCATCACTGACATTTGCTCTGCCAATGAGTGAGTTGCTATCATGCTTACTTACAATATTGTCTACAAGAAGAGAAAAGTTGTCATTTGGCAATTTAGGCACATTGAGACATACATTCTGTTCGATTTTTGCCTCACTGAATCAAGGAACTAGACGCAGTTTTACTGTATTATAGCTATTCAAGCTTTCTGCGTCAGGCTGAATGCGTCTTGAAAAAAACCAAAGGCAACGT
The DNA here is from genome assembly GCA_008921705.1 of Burhinus oedicnemus. Lineage (NCBI taxonomy): Eukaryota > Metazoa > Chordata > Aves > Charadriiformes > Burhinidae > Burhinus > Burhinus oedicnemus. The sequence goes on from VFFE01006192.1 coordinate 262,023, forward strand.
TCAAGCCATTTCTGCATATGGCAAAGGAAAAATAAGTTGGCTTACCAATCTTAAAAAAATAGTAGCCTTTTTCTTGAACAACAGTAGGAGTTTTGTGGCTTGGAGGATGCCTGAGATGCCAAAGGAATGCTCTTTTCTTTGGAATGTTACCATTACTGTACATGTGCAAATCTGTCCAAGGTTTTGATATTTGAAAGTTCAAAATTCACACAGATTTTTAGCAGCTAAATGTCCTGAAAATTGCGTGTGATGATCATGCTTCAAATTGGGGAATTTTGTCTGCAGTTGCAGTTATGAATCAAGTCAAGTCTACTTGAACTCAAAGCAGGGTGTACTTGCTCAGTGACTTCCTTGTTGGACACACATAACTTGAGAGAAGCCTCTTAATTTTAATGCATCAACAAACCAGGTTTACTGGTGGATAAAATGCTTCAGTACAAAAAGCCTCATGGTATTCCTCTGACAAAAGTTTTCCTAAAGGTCTGTCCTATGAAATATGCAGAATGATAGTGGCTTTTAATCCTGGCCATGTTTTTCTTTAGCTCTTTCTGTGAGATTCAGAAAATTACTCCTCACTTTTAAGATTTGGGATGATGGTGTTTACAATCTGTACTTTTTTGGAGATAGACACCAAAAAGTTTTAGCTGCCCTAATAGTTATTTAGGATAGAAGTTTTACCATTAGAGATGTGTCATCAGAAAGGAAAACCTAGATCCATGGGAAACATGGCCTAATACAAAGGCTTGCCTAGCTGCTTGATTTAAAATTACTAGGTTCCTTGTATCTCTGTGTTTTAAAAAAATACAGTTCCTTTTAACTAAAAAATATTTTAAACTGGCATTAAAATTGCTGAATTTCTAGAAACTATAATTCAGTACACAATTAGATCACTGAAAGTGGGTAGTACAAAAATCCTAAGTACAAAAATGTCTAGCATTATCCAATTATAATTAGCAACAAGATCAACAAAGGTACAAAGTCATCTGTACAGTAAGCTCTCACTTTAGCCCTCAGTAATATATTTGAGTTACATTATCATAGATTTGATTACAGAAATAAGTTAACTGTCTGTAGCCAGTCTAGGTCTATCAAGGCTAACAAGTACAGCTGCAGCACTGTTCAGTCATGGCTAGTCTGCAATGCCAGCATAACTCCAGAAGCAGAACTGGTTTTATGCCAGAAAACCTTAGATAATAAATCCTGCTCAAATAAATTCAGGCTGAGTGTTTGCAGAACCAACCCATGTCTCAGTCCCCTAATCCCAAAACCAGGAGAGCTGGAAAGTAGAGTTAGAGGTTAAGGACATCACCAAGTAGATCTGCACCCAAGTCAGTCTGATTGCAGAGCATTTTGGGTGCAGCCTTGGGGATGAGTTAGTGTGCCAAGAACTGGGAGTGCCAAGTTCCGCAAAAGTTGGGGTTCCTGGGGTAAACCTGGGTTTGGGTTTGGTCTTACAGGGCTTGCTCTGCTGCACTGAGCTCAGACTCACTCCGTCTGGATGTCTTTACCAGCACAATATCCTCTTTTCCCCCTCCTCTCTCCTTCCCTCCCCCTCCAAATCAGACATAGATGGCCTGGAGCATTGATTGTATCAGATTTTTTTGACAGTGCTGACATACTTTATTGTTCTACCTTCACTTTGATATGCCAGGTGTATTTAAGATTTTTTTTCCAATGGATATACAGCTAATTTTCATAATGTAGTGCTTACATTATTGATGTGCAGATATATTACTCACACGCGCATAAAAGTGTAAATACATGTCGGAATTTCTATGACTGGATTTTATATCTTTGTTTTTTTGTCAGCAAAATCCATTAACCAAAGCTGAGTTTGTCCATCAGGATATAGCCAGAAAGAAACAACAATGTACCAACACTTGCACGTCTGTTATTTTAGTGGAGCTTCTGATGCCTAGTTGGCAGTATTTGATCTTACTGCAGTTAAATTTTGTGTTTTTAAATGGCAGCTCCCTTCTGAAATGAGTGTACTTTTGTTGAAGTTATTAATGCATGAATATGTAATCTGGTATATTAATGCTTCTTTATGCATTTTAATGTAGAAATCAAGCCAGCAAAAGTTCTGCTTTGCAGTCACACCACAGATCAAACAGCAAGGATATACAGACACTAGGGGTTGGCGGGCCAAGAGAAGAGGGTCTTCCAGCAAATGAAAGCTTTTTAAATGGAAACCTTCCTGGAGCTGCACATAGTCCAATGCATACAAAAAAATCAAGCAACACACCTGGATCTGGCAACAAGGATCTAGCCAATAATAACATGCCACATCTTCTCAGCCCAAAGGAAACAAAGGCAAAAACAGAATTTGATTTTAACGTGGACCCAAAAAGTTCTGATGGTCCAGGCACAAAGTACCTAAAGTCTAACACCAGATCTCAGCAGAACCGGCACTCATTTATGGAAACTTCTCAAAGCAAAACTGGAACACTGCAGCCCGGCGATAAGCACAGTCGCCACAGCTATATTGATACTATCCCACAGTCTTCTAAGAGTCCTTCGTATCGGACAAAGTCAAAGAGCCATGGGGTTCTGACAGACTCGAAATCCGTGGGCAACCTTTCTGAGGCCAGGGCCCAAGCTGCAGAACCAAACAGCAGTAGGTATTTTCCATCCAGCTGTATGGACTTGAACTCTCCTACCAGTCCAACTGCTCCCCGACACAGTGATAACAGAACTTTGCTCAGTCCATCCGGCAGGAATAACCGCAGCGAGGGTACCCTGGATACCCGAAGACCATCGACAAGACACTCCAAAACAATGGAGGAGTTAAAACTGCCAGATCACATGGATGGAAGCCATTCCCACTCTCTATCTGCTCCACATGAATCTTTTTCCTATGGTCTAGGTTATACCAGTCCTTTCTCTTCACAGCAGCGCCCTCATAGACACTCTATGTATGTGAGCCGGGACAGAGTGAGGTCAAAGGGCTCAGAGGGTGGCTTAAGCATAGGGCAAGGGATGGCAGCCAGAGCAAACAGCCTGCAACTGTTATCTCCACAGGTGCAGCATAAGTCACTCACAAGATCTGTTGGCTCGTCACGAGAAGACTGTACAGAAGATACTAATAGGGTTAGTTCAAAATGTTGCTATTATGGAAGGCTTACCTTCCTCTCCTTACTTCATGTGGGGACAGTGTCCTGCTCTCTCTCTTCTGTTTGTTTGTTTGCAGTTATTTATTTACTTGTCTTGTTGTAAGGCAAGGCATGTTGGGGGTTTTTTCAGCAGGGCTAAATATTTCAAGTGCAAAATGAGAGGCTATTTTAAAAATAACTTTTAAAAAATAGACTATGAATACCATTCTCTTAAAGTACTGAAATGTGAGAACAGAAAATTTGTCTCTGAAGTTAAAATTTCATTAGTAGTTCCTGGTCTTTGGTTACATTGTCTGATGTAATTTTTATCATATTATTTTGCTTAATTAACTTTCTCATTTGTGTTTTTATTTAGCTTTCCTTTTATGTCTTTCTGCTATGAATGCTAATGTTAATTTTTGAAGTGAGCTTTTCACTTGCTTATAGCAGGACGTTATTGCTGAAATGCCATAATTTACTAGAGGAATATCAAAACTTGCAACATTTCTCTTGATTAGTATGATAAACAACTGGGGTACTCTAGAGATTTTATGTTGGAGAAGCGACTGTTAAATTGTCTCCTTACAGTGATTACTGTCATTAGATACCTTGTGTTTTACTGTAAGCATTATTTAATGAGTAGAGACAGGGCCAGTTCTGGTGTTAATTTACATTCTTTACACAGCACTTCTGAATTACCTTGGTGTTTTACACATCAGATGTGTAAAGATGACTGCATTTGTCCCCAAATCTTTACACTGCTATACCATTGATCCAAATTGGAGCAAAATGGTGCAGAGAGCAGTACAAAAATAAGTGTTTGTTTCTCTATATGTACATCTGTGATAAAGTGACTTCTAAGGAGAGAACATCCAGTTCAGGTTTGTTGACGAATTGAAGGAAGTCAAAGAGCTGCATATATTATTTAAGGTCTAAAAATTACACTTTACTGTGAGAGACTAAAAAACTCTGCCTACTTAGTTTATGTAAGAAATATGTGTAGCTGACTTGATAGCGGTCTACAAGTACCATAAAAAAGAGTTTTCAGGTAGTGGTTGCCTCTTTAGTCCAGTGGGGAAAAAAAGGCATAATATGTTTTTTCGTACTTACCACATCTCCTCCGTCCAGAATTATGTGTATTCACACATGAGATCTCATCAAAAAAAGAGAAGAACAATGTAATTAAAATAAAAAAAATGCTACTTAGAAGGGATTACAGCAGCTCCATTTCAAAACTAGGGTTTTTTTTTTTCCTTTGTGTAGTCATTTTTCTCTCTCAGTCAATTTAAACGTTATTTATTCTTCAGAATGTTACTGTAGAAGGGCAATAACACCAACAGTTGAGTTTTTGATAAGAAAAGCTCATCCTGTCTTGTGTTCTTCAGAGCATTAGGATCTTTTTATGTATTAAGTAGCAGATATTAATTCGATAAGTAATTTTAATTTTATTTCATATTATGTAGAGGCAGATTGTTTTTATTAGATCACTGTCTTTTGACAATTGGTTGACAATTTTTTATTTTAAATAGAAAAACTGATATGTATCTTAATGCTTATGGTTTTGTTTATTTTGGTTTGCTTTGGAATGATTAATCATTTGTCAAGAACTTGCCTGTATCTCTTATGGTCAGGTTTTTTTAAACTTTAAACCTTCAATTAGTGCTTTTAAATCTGTATTTCAAGCATCGGAAGTCTGAAAGGAAAAATACTCTTCTGAAATGGATGGCAACTCTGTAAATTCACAAAGCTGTTTTTGTTTGGTTATACTACTTTCAAAAACAAACCAGAATTAAATTATCAATCTTACGCCTTATAAAGGCATTGTCACAAAGAAGTCATTCTTTGGCTCCTTACTATCCCCCCCCCCCTTTTTTTTTTTCTACTACGTTCTGCGTTAGAAATCAGAAAATTTAACTTCCCTCAGGATTACTGAACTAAAAAAATCAGGAATAACATAAGTGTTCTCAAAGATTCCTCATTGTTTTCCTATTACTTCTATTCAGTTCTACTGTTTTTCTCTCTGTGCTTATATTTTGTGAAGTTTCCTCGCTTCCGTGTTTCTAGTTTCTCACTGATTTTTTTCTTTAGCTCTACGAAGTCTTTTTAAAAAAAAACCATTCTTTGTTTACTAGGCTTTAAATCTTACTTTAAAAAAAAAAAAAGAAAAAAAGACTTGGATTCGGTGTTAGTTTTGGGGCTTTGCAAGTCTTAGTACAACACTTTTGTTTTAAGGATTCTTTTATTTTAAATTAAACGTACACAGAAGGGGCAAGCAGAAGAAAATCAAATACAAGTTGCTATTACTGTCTCATATTTGTAACTTAGCTGTTGACAAAGAAGGGGTATCTTAAACAAGTAGTAATTTAATCAAATGCTTCAGCTTCTTGTAAATTTTAAAAGAATCAAACTGTGATTCAAAGCATTGTTTTAGCTCCATTTCTCGTCTTGGCACAGTTTCAAGGGTTGTTTTAATCTGTGACAGTGAGGCCAGATTTTCATTATTAAAAGGCAAAATAGATTTTGCAAATCACTTATATACTATATTGAAATCTCAATTTTTAATTCTGGTTGGGTTTTTTGTGTTTTTTGGGTTTTTTTAACCTTTGTCCTTCTCGGACATTCTAGATTTAAATTTACGTAGGGGTTTCAGTACAGTTTCCTGTGGGGTCTTGTAGAGAGCATTGAATTTTATCTGGTTGGTCTGTACTGTGGGAAAAATTGCAGCATCTGGTTCATTTAAGAGTGGACTTGAGTCATATTTGGTGGCAAATTACATGCATACGGATGTTTCTAAGGGCGTACTTAAGCTTTTGCGTGAAGTACCTTCAGGAAAACAGAGTAAATTAGAAGTAATGATAGTCTTTTTGCTATCCTGTCTGACTTAACTATTTAGCTTATAGATTTCTTAGTTCAGCAACTACCTCTTATTTTGCATACAGTAGATACTGTGACTGTTTGTTACCTCTAGGTACTACTGTATAACAGCTAATAAAGAGATAGTGCTTTGGTGTTGCAATTATCACAAATTATATGCATTTCCTCTTTGCTTTTTAAAATTTGCCAGTAGCAGAGTGACCAGATCCCATCAGAAATTAATTTAACAAGGCCTCCAGTAAAACATTCCTCCAGAGGTGTTACAACTGCATTTCATTCATGGCAAAAATCTGAGGGTCTGAATCAGGCTCAAATCTTTAAAATTACAACTAAGGGGCAAAATTTTGTTAATGCCATTTTGGAAAAAGCAAACAAGCAGCAAACCCAAATAATTATTAATTGCGTAGTCTGTGATATTAGCAGTTATTAAGAACAAGAAAGGAAAATTGTGTGTGGTTAAGTTTGGGGTGTCTTGATTATGTATGTTGGTTAAAAACTGCAAATCAGTTCATAGTCTTTAATTTTAAATAGTTGATTCTTCTTTTGTTTAGGGTGGAGCATATCATGATCCACACACAGAAGATGGAACATCTACTAAGGAAAATAGAATTCTGTATAATGACCCTGTTCCAAGAAGAGTTGGCAGCTTTTACAGAGGTAATTTTATGGTGGATCTTTCAAAATTAAACAAGAACTTTAACATGGAATATAAATTAAGTAGTGGAAATGGATACAGAGAACTAACATGAGCAACTAAAAAAAATTTATTGGAAAAAGATTTGTTACCGTACTTTCAGAGACTGGGTTGACCTGCTAGGCTGTATGCAGTAACTGTATTAGTATCACATTATCTATTTGCAAATGATAACTCACTTTGATTGGATAGTGTATCCAGTGCAGTACCTTATAAAGAAGATAATTTATCAGGGGGAGTGGAACACAATAAATAAATATTGCCAGAGTAAACAGTTCATTAATTTTTTTAATTCATATTTTAAATTCATATTAACATTATATCTAAACACCTTTGTACATGTAACACATTGACATACTTACTGATACTGTGGTGCATGGAACTGTAATGCTAATTTTTCATTGCTCGAAACCTATATTCATTTCTTTTGTTCTGACTTAGTAAAGATCAGGGTTTCCTACAGCAAAAGCACACTTGCATAATCCCAGTTCAGAACAAATAATAACACAGGACTGTCTATGTGTATATATATTATGTATATGTGTGTGTATATATACGCACAGATATATGTTGTTCTATTATGGTACACAAAAGATGGTGATTTCTGAGCAGTTGCCTCGTGGTTAAACCTGGATAATCCTTGCGAAAAAGGCAAGGATGGTAAGAAGCTGATTACTGTCCTGCAAGTGTTAGGAGACTTGTGGGGCTCCCCTGAGCCTTAAGAAGTCCCAATCAGCTAAAATTCGATTATGAGTCACCTAATAACCTTAAGTAGAGTCACAAATCTTCCTCTTGATCCTCTTCAGGTTGTTCAGTTGGCTGACGACATGATTTAGGCACGTTAAAATCTGCCAATCCTTGTAGGTGTCCCATTGCAATATTAAAACCTGTGAGCAATATTAAAGCTTGTACTGTTTTGAGCAATGCTTTTGAGTGCAAGGTTTTGTAGCACATGCAACAGAGAATCCTTAAGAATCCTCAGTCCTGAATTGCTTTTATTAATCGTTAAAACACTTACAAAATTAGACATGGATTTCCTTCTTTTTTATACATAGTAAAACAGGCGTTCCAAGGAAGAATGACTTTCCATAAGTCATGTGCTAAGGCAACTGTAGGTCTGGGGTTGCATTCAATTCCTTATTACAAACTAGAGGTTTCTTCCTCTTTAGTTATATCTATGAAACAAATGTATTTTAGTTCACAGACGTAATTATTACATTGGGAAAATGATACTATATTTAAATAATACATAGATAATAGTATATGCAAAAACTATTGAAAGAAAAAGTTACTATAAAAAAGTAAATTCATATTAATGTAATTCTTCAATACTGACTTAATGCAGAGGTTATTAGCATGTGCTTTTGTAGTACGGCTTGAACAAGAAGTTACAGATTCAATTTTGATAAATACTGTAGTGCGATGCTGAAGTAATGCTGCAACTACTCTCTGATGGATTTTTAATCCAGTGCAGGTATTTCTGGTGATCTTCATAATTGTAATAAATTTATGTTCTAGGTATGTATAGCTATTTTGAAAACCACAGTATGTCTGTGTAAAACTATATATAATACCTGATTTTGATCCTTTCATTTTTAATGAGTAATCTCTTAGTCTTAGTGACATTAAAATCCAAAGTAATTTTTTTCAGGATGGGTACTATTTTTTTTTTAAGGTCTAGGTGAAGACAAAGTGTAAGCTGTAGTATTTTGTGTCTTTAATAAGTGTTCCAACCTTTTATTCTGTTTCCTGGTTTTAAATATCGATTGCACTTGTGGCTTCCTACAGATAGAAATGTTCTCAAATTTAATAACAACTTGCCCAAGTTCTGATGATGGTCTCATTTTACAACCAATATTACCTTGCAAGTATCATAAAACAACAACTTTCCAAACTGTAAAAAAAGTATGCTTTTTTCAGTCATACGTAAAGTACAACTGTGTCTTCACTGTCTTGTTCCTGTAAAAGAGGTAGAGAGGAAGCAGACAACTGAAAGATGTGATTTTTGGTAGAGGTCAGTATACATTGTTTGCTGTTTTTTCTGTTCAGTTCCATCTCCACGTCCAGAGAGTACGTACATAGAAAACAATGTGTCAAACAGAGCCTCTGTGTTACCAGCAGACAGCAGCACGGTGGCAAACCACTCAAAGAGGCAAACCACCTTTGACACCTGGTGAGTTGTTATTTACACAGATGTGTAGAGAATGGCAGGAAAAAAAAGGATTTTTAACAGGAGGGAAAAAAAACGTACTTCTTTTTTTTTTCAAAATTTGCAATTGTCTCTATGTGCTTAGTTGCTTCCTCTGACTATACTGACATAGCATTGCATGTTTGCCGTCCCCTTTTGAGCAACAAGAAATACTTCATTACACCATCACACTGAATGCATTAAAGATTATATACTTTTGTCTAGTCTTTCCTGATTTTTTTTTTTCCACTATTATTCTTCGGTTAAAGATAATACAAAGTGGTTTTGTACATATAGTATGGATAGCAAGGCCCTAGCTTCATCTGTGGATTCCAGAAGCATGAATTGTCAGACAAACGGAAAAAATATCAAAATGCATGTTTCCATATATAAAATAGGACTGTATTAATGAAGACTATAATATTCACCCTACAATGGGGACTGCTGCTCTTTTTGCTTACGCACCACAGAAGGAAATGCATACATTCTATGGGAAAATGGACTAAGCAACATATTAATGGTGTATATTGATTTTAAAAGATTAAAAGCATCACATGGCTCCATTACATAACATAGAACAATTAACTATAATTATGCTAATAGAATGACAGCATATGCATAGCTTTGCAGGACTTAAAGGGAAATATCTTAATTTTGTTGCTCTGAGAGCTGTTCGGCTCTAAAATACTCTTAATCTTCTACTTCGTTCAATCACAATAAAGCACACTGAATAAAAATAAGTAAATGGAGCTTCAGAGGATTGGTGGGAGGAATGAACTGTGTGCATTCACATGATTCAACTATGCTTCGTACCACTATCTGAAACACTGCTCTCTGAAAGTGCGATAAAATCATGCTATCTAAAGAACTGTTTCAGTAGTTTGTTGACTTAATGTGTTTTCACATGAACAACCTGTGAATTATCTGCTTAAAAATGAAAGGGGGTGGAGGGGGTGGGGAACGGAAACAACTGGTATTTCAGCTTGTGTTCAGGTTATATACCCTTGTCAGTAATAAAAAATGTTTACTCCAGAGCCCTTGTCACCTGCTCTGATTCACTAGAGTCTGCTTCCAGTCCTTCAGTAGCTCCATCTACATCCGTTTTGTGGAGTTAGCTGAGGAATCCGGTCATTTATGTAAAAAGGTGGTACTTATGTTGTGACTTATGTGGCTAAAGAAGGTATTTATTCCTACTGTTGAACTCTATTTTGTTGTCATTCATATCTGAATCTTTCTGTCTTGCATATAACATAAGCCAGCTGGAATCGTGTTTTGCTTTATATATCATTCAGCAATATATTACCTTTTATTATGTGGTCACTGCAAAGAATCATGTAATGTTATTTTAACTCTGAACTGAAATAATAGCATATGTTATTAGAGCTGGTTGGGAATTTTTTGACTAAGTATTTTTTGCTTACAATGCCAAATTATCGAAACCAAAACTTTTCAAAGGAACAGACTGATATCCACTAACCATTTATTGGGAAGATTCTTCAAATCCAGGATGGAATTGCCAGTCAAAACCAGAGATATACTCAAAATAACAAATATTCTGGGGTCAGCTTTATTTTTTGGAATGTGAGGAACTCGAGGGCAGGGCCTTTGTTCTTCGTTATTTTAACCAGAGGCTTGAACCAAGATTTTAGATCTAACAAGTGAACGCCCTGAACCAGAAGTTAGAGGTTATTCTGGAGCGCATTCTCTGTTTCCCTCAATACATTCTCTTGAAGCTGTTTCATCTTGTTGAAATAGTGAAACAACCACAGAGATGCTGAGTATGGCCTAGCGAATAAAGCCCTTCATTAACTTTGAGACAGTTAGATTTAAGTCTTTGCTCCAATTAATGTACTCAAATATTTTCACAAAGTGGAACAGCTCCTTTGAGAGAAGAACCCACAGAAGAATAAGCATTTCTTCTTGTGAAACAGGAGGAATGGCAGTGCCTGCAACACCAAGTTACTGCTATTTTGGCATGCGTTTTTCTTTCTCTTTGCTTTTCCTACTCCCTATTTTCCTGAAATGTTTCCTGCCCAGCTCTACTTGTTAACTCTGTGCAAGTTGTCCTGGCAATGGTCTAATGTTGTTGCAAAATTGTTTTGTGCCATAAATGCAGCTTAATCAGATTCCTGAGTGATGTAGAGTCTATGTTCCTCTACTTAATTTTCTGTATAGAAGTTGTGTAAATGCTTATGAAAATGTTGAAAGCTCTGATGGAATGTGATTCTGCTTACATCAATTTTATGATGAAGTAAATATTTGATGTTTGACTGACATACGTAACTGGTACATGACAATTCATCTCAAATTATGAGTGATATGTATTCCACCTGGACTTGCCACTACTGTAAAATATTGCTTCTCTCATACTATTGCTCTGTGTTGCCTTTCTTCTGTCAAAGATTTTTGTGAATGTTTGCTAGACTGAATTGTCACAGATGTTCCCTTGTCTTTGTGTGCATTTCTTCACTCTGTCCCCACTGCCCTGCCTCTTTAAAAATAAAGGTGTTATAAACTTGACTTTTGTCATCAGGTTTTACTCTTAAATTACTAGATCATTTCTGAACTTTAGACCATTTGCAAAAAGGCAAATTTTTCATCCTTCTAGAAAGTCTTTCCTTTGCCAGAGTTTAATTTCCTGTAAATGACCTTGAACTTGCTCAATTTTTCCTTTTTGATACAAGAGTATCAGATGTTTTATTCTTTTTCACTTGTACGAGCTTTGTCTTGCGCTGGGCAAAATCAGTAGGTGTAGGCAAGATGCTTAACCTTGTTCTGCCAGTGTGCCAAAATGTTGGCCTGAGTTATCTTTAACGTTGTTATAGTTCTAAATATCTCTTTGGAATAAACTCCAATGTGCAGTACTTTATCTCACATCATTTTGGAAGTGTTTGCATTGATTGCTTAAAAGGTGTCTGGGGGCTTCTGGAAAGCTTTGTTGTTTAGACCTTTTATGCCCATTTAAATGTATTCATTCTATGACAAACAGCTTGTCATATCTTCTCTAGCATGAGTCATACCTTCCGGCAAAAATAATAAGAAGAGGAAATATATATAATATTTATTATTATTTTTATATTTATATAATAGATATGAACACACAACCTCATTCAAGAAAAGAACAAAAAAAGAAGAACATCCTACTCTTAGGAGTGTCAAAGGCTTAAAATTATCTATCTGACATTAATTTTCAAGATGCCAAAATAATACAGCATTTTGTAAACATGGCACGACTGGGTATAACATCGCTGTATCAGTGTAACAATGTAGTCACACTTAATGTTCCTGAAACTAGAAGCTTACCAATATCTGAGCAAGCTAGTTTAAAGCTTGTTCAGCTGTGTGTACAGTACAACTGTTGGTGCACTGTAAATACTTTCCAGTTCATTTACAGAATTCTTGAATTTGTAAAAAAAATGTCAGGAGATGACAAATTTGTGACTTGCAAGCTTAAAAATCACCTGTGTGTGTTCCACTGGTTGAGGCTTTAGGAATCTGCGCTGCATAGCTTGAAGACGTTCGCTTTCCTAATGGTATAGCTTTCCCTCTGACATTTCCTGCACAAGACACTTGCATATGCATTGTCATCCCATATGTTTGCTTTATTCACCTATTTGGCAACATCTGAGCCTCCCTACCAGTCTCTTCTAGTAACCAGTGCCTCTTCCCTGGCCCTTCCGCAGCCATCAGTGTTTCTGTTTTGTACTAAAAATTAGATGATGCAGTCTAATGTAATTTGCAAGGAAGCTTTCCAGAATTTATAGTTATCAATATTCTGTCCAAAAAATAAGCCTACTGAAGTACATGCTTTGTAAGTTTACGAAACCAACCACTTCCAAATTTTTATGGTTACTAATGTTGAATGATACTGGGGGGGAAGGAGGGAGTGGGTGTAAAATGTATGTGTGTGTATATATACATATATGTGTATACTTTTTTTAGTCATGCCATAACCTCAGGTGATGTAGTGGCTTTAGTGGCTTCTGGGTCATATTCTGTATATAAGATAGTAGATCTGGGGTTTATTCTGGTTAATAAATCCTCTTTTCCACATGAAAAAAAAAATATTTGCAGCTCCAAGCAAAGTTCAGATTTGATCTCTGATTTTTAAGCTTTCAATGCCAGGCTTTTTAGACCACGAAATTTTACTATGGGCTTCAGCTTTTGGGATTGAGATTCTTACCTTAAGTAAACCCTCTATTTGAGGTGCTTCACTAGTTTCTGACATTTTCTTGCCTTCGTTTATGGTAACTCTGTAACTGCCAAAGGTTTTACTTCAAGCAAAAGCAAGAGCTAACTTGGAGAATTCGTGTTTGTTCATTTATCTTCTGAAGAAAACTTCAGACATTTCAGTAACTCCTCCATTAGACAAAAATCCTTACTTGTGTAATTGTGAGCAGTTCAGTAAAGGGAGTAGTATACTGGCAGTTAAAGAGGATTTCCAAGTCAGGCTGTCTGCTGAGATTAGGGTTGCTGAAGAATAACTGAAACAAGCACGAGGAATTGCCTCCCAAAAAGAGCTGTCTGCAATACAAATCTTTCTGTAGCAGCATGAATGCAGCGTGCTTCATTTTTATTCTTTTTAGTTAATATTAAAGCACATCAGCTTGCCTGCCCCATGCATGTTTGCTGCTACACCTCATTATACCTGTGTGAAGTTGGATACCTTTCCTGCCCAGGGGCAATAAATGCTAGTGATAATCACAGAACTTCTGTTTATACCTGTGCCTTTTCCAAATGTCTCAGACCAGAATAACCAATGTGATCTATGTCATATGTCCAAAGCATGCAAAAGGCCTATAAAGTTAAAATAACAAAGAATAGCATGTTTTGCCTTTGATTTCTGCTTGAGGGTGAGCTCTCTGAGTGGAGGCTCTTCTAGGGCTAGTCTTAATTGCGAGTAGAAGAGACACTGCGTAACAGATTCTGGTGTAACTATTTGCTTTCAAGAGCTGGAGCTTTATGCAAAATACCAAGATACTTGAAGTTATATTGTAAGAGTTTAGTGTTGAGTGACTATACCGTACAGATTTTTTCTGATAATCCTAATTTTTTCCTGTACAGTCCATTGTTTGAAAATCATCTTTTGGGATGCCTAAAATATCCCAGTGTTTCATTTCATCGATCAAAATGTTCTGCTCTATTTTTACTCAGTACAAAATCCTGGTGTTGAAGCTTCCTGCTATAATGCTATATATGTTCACTCTCTTCACATAATGAACATGTGTTTTGAAGCAGTTGCTTTTCAAGGTCAATGCTTTTTCAGACAACTATACTGCAATATGAGTCATAGGAGTTAATGACATAAAGCAGTCGGTGTAAAACCACTGGCTTTTGGGTAAGCAGCAATTGAAAATGAGCAGAGTTCTCAGCCCCTTTTTTTTCCTCTTCTGTCTGGTCACTACAGTCATAAAGAAGAAATGATGGTACAGAATTTCACTTCTCTCCTCTCTGCTCATCTGCTATAGGGAGCAGTTTTCTCATCCAGGTTCACTGGCCCAAAGAAAAGAATTTACACAGGAGTGAATCTCTAAAAGTCTGGAAAAAATTGTCCCAAGCTTTACTCTGAAGATTAAGTTCACCTGTAAAAATACAGTGTCCCATTTTGAAATAGACTTCAGAACAGAAAAGCCGTAGCCAGACATTGAAAAATTTTAAAGGACAATGTACAGTAACCACGTGGGGACTTCCTCATTATCTGACGCTGGTTCCTCAGCAGGCAACGTAGTTGCTGGGTTGGTAATTTGTACTGGGGCTGTGGTTTGGTGTATGTTTGCAGATGTGGAGGCACAGTAGCTCTTTTGGGGAAAGGCTCGGAAGATTCTCAGCCCCATTCACATGACCTTCAGAGTACAAGCAGAATACTTGGGGTGCAGGCTTTCCTCCAAGTTTTCTAACAAATTAAGTAAAAATCATTTAGTAAATAATTTGGTAGGTGTTTTGTCTGTGTTAAATCAGTCTCGTGAGTTCAGCGAATCTGTAAAGCTGTCAGTAGTCTTTACTCTCAGGCTTTCTCCTTGGTGCTTTAAGCAACTAATACAAGACTGCCTTACTGCTGTTACCCAGTGGTACCAAATACAGGGACGTGACAGAAACAGGAATCCTTAGCAGTCCAGTATGTATTTTTGCAGTAGTGTTGTAATTTTCACATTAAATCTATGTTGATTTGCATCTGAATGTGTTTCCTGGATCTAAACGTAAGTTTCAAAAATCTAAATGAGAAAATTTTCCACCATTCTCTCTGCCTATAAATCTTTCTTCTAAGCCCATTCACTTACTCAACAATTGCACTTTATTACAGCATTTAAACGCTGCGTGCATTTCTATTTAGAACCAGGTAGTGTTTCAAACTTGAGGTGGTTTTGTGTAGAAATTGAGGAATTGATGAAACCGCCTATCAGAGTGAAGGTACTCATCAATAAGGAGGATGACTTCAGTGGTTCCTACCCCAGTTATGTGTTTCACATTTGCTTGGAAAAAAACGTCAGCTTGGCATGTAGTAGCAGCTGAATCACCAGCTGATAGCATAGCATTTAAAGCCAGAATTAGAAGCCAAAGATAACTATAGCAGACAGCTAAGTGTTGCTACATTACAGTCACTCCAAGAAAAGCTGCTCGTGTTTGTCATCCAGAGCCCTTAGAACTGTGGCTTTCCTTTAGGTTTTTCATCTAGACAATGGAATCATTTAATTTTTGTTTTCATACAACTTAAGACTGAAAAAGGACTATTAAAATCATCCAGTATGATTTTCTGTATGTTATTTGCCATTAAATGGCATCTGTTCTCTGGGGTCCAGGCCCAGTAACATACCTGACTAATGTGTATCTACCAGAAGAGCATGTGATCCTGACTTGAAATGTCAAAAATGGGAAGTCCACTTCTTTCACTAAGGAGTTTGTTCTGGCAGTTAATGATTCTCACTGTTAAAATCAGTGCCTTATTTCTAATATGACTTCTCTGGCTTCATCATCCACCTACTTGTTAAGTCTTTGCCCTTTAAAGACCCTCCTAGTACTCTGTAATTTATCCCTGGATAAGTAGTTGTGCGCCACAATCAAGGAAACTAAATGTTGGGGCTGGTTTGTCTGTGTTTTTTAACATACTAAAGAGATTGAAATCTCTGACTCTTCTAATGTAGGCCATTCTTTCTCTCTCTGAAATTATTTCTGTGACACTTCCCTGCACCATTTCCAATTTTCAAACTATTTTAAAGGGCACTAGAACTGCATTTAGTTCTATCTGACCAATGTCCTACATAAACCATCTTTTTACTGCATATCAGTACTTTACATACATAGTTTACTGTGTATACTTAAAGTAACATGTTAGTTATCAGCTGTAGTTAATTCAGCTGTGTAGACAAGTTAAAAAGTGGAAATTCAGTCTTCAGGCAAGTCACCTGTTCCACTTCTGGGTTATCTTCTTTTGCCAGCACTGTCTCACCCATGCATAATAAAATAACTGAAGTTTTTAAGTTGAAATGGACAACAGTAGATCCCCAGATTCCCCAGTGATAAATTTGGAACCATGTCAGCAAAGGTCAGGAAGTTTGATTGAAATTGGTTCTCTCTGGTGAACTTTGCAACTCCTGGCTCTCCAGCAAGCAATGGATAAACTGGACCTGTGCTTTTATACCTCATCACCATTTGTATGTTCTCTCAGATATAATTTTCATTTTTTCTAAAAGACCTTGTGTGTGATATTTTGGTTTGAATATTAAATTCTGGCTTAAAAACAAACAAACAAACAAACAAAAAACAACAAAAGACATGCATGCTTTCCTTTTCCCTAAATAACTATTCACGGGTTTGAACTAATCATTTTACCCTAACACTGTGTTCCTCCTATCCCGCTTAATGAGACTATTTATCTGGCATTTGTATAGTAACTCTTGAACCAATGAATGCTAAAACGTTAAGAATCTTTTTGCTTTAATCAATAATTTGCATTCTTTGGCGTAAGATCTCATTATTACATAGAATTTACATAATATCAAAATAAAATCTCTCTTACAATACCTTATTTCATGTTTAGGAAAAGTCCTGAAAACCTTAACAGTCACTCAGAACAGCTCAAGGAGAAAGAAAAGCAAGGTTTTTTCAGGGCAATAAAAAAGAAAAAGAAGAAATCTCAAACTGTAAGTATACAGTATTTCTAGAAGAAAATATGCTTATCAATTTTGATTTATACCATTTTAATATGCTAGGTTAGTACAGTACTTTTGTATTATTTGTGATCATGCCTGCGTGTATCTATTTGTTCTTTTTTTTTCTCTTTTTCACTATATGAAAGTCAAATTCTTTCCCTGTTCAGGATTTATTTATCTGCCTTTTCAAATATTTCTTCACCTACTAGTCCTGTGCATCTTTGTTTTCATTCAGACCCTTTAAGAGCCAGTTTTGATGCAAGTTTTAAGCTGATGTTGCACCAAATTCTTTTGCAGGATATGGTGATAACTGTTCCAAGAATAGCAAATGCATTGTTGTGTGTCCTCCGAGCTTGAATAATTTCCCACACCCATTAGGAGGAGATCAAAATGTTATAAATGAGAATTCTTTCCAGTCTTTTTCATGGCAGTGTCTTGATAAGAGTCTCCATCTTCTTGCTGCACCCTATGGTGGGAATAAGGATGATGTGTCTTAACCATTCTTAACGTTTTATATTTTACTGAGGGAACGGATTGTGGCTTTTGTTATTTGGTATAAACCTTTGGTGTCTTACACATTTTTACATTTTCATCTAGTTTTGGGGAGGGAGAAAGAACTTTCTTTTATCAGAGAGCAGTGATATATTAACATTTCACAAAGTTTTATAATGAAAATATCTGTAAGAACTGAAGTAACCTAAACATCATCTCATCTCATCTCATCTCATTCTCAAATTACAGTTCTGGAAACAGTAAAATATTTAAAATGCCATTTACATAAAGTTGCAATGTTTCTGTAAGTGTAACTGCACTTACAGTTTTGAAGGTTCTCAGAATGGAGCAAATCACACTCACTCCTGGCAAAGGGGAGTAACTAAATCAAAATATCTACTGTCATTGAGTGAGGTGGCATGACTCTGGGTGCTGGTAGAGGGCAGATCTGTTAAAAACTGGGGCAGAGGAGCAATTATCAGGTTTTTTTGTTTGGTTAGGGTTTGTTGGGGTTTTTTTGTAGTTTCTTTGAACTGTATAGAATGTGTGTGTGTGTGTGTTAACTAGCATGCAAAAATGCACCTTGCCTTCCTGCTGGGCAGGTTTTAGAGAAGTGACATGTACCTCTCCTTCTGAACTTGTTCATCCTGATACCTGTACCCAGTTCGAATATGATCGTTTGCATTACACAACTGAAAAAAATGTCTAGATTATAAGTCTGACATTATTTGATATCAAAATGTCCATGAAAGGATAGCACACTTAAGGCCATTGGTTCCAGTGATGCATTTTCAAAAAAAACCAAACAAACAAAAAAAAAGGTGTTGAATTTGCACTGTTCTAGTTTACTCTGATTCCAGCCATTCAGACATCATGGCAAGGAACACTGTAAAAGCCTGGCTGATAGATGGTGTATAGACTACATCCAGATTAAACCGTGTGAAGGAAATATAGACCGGACTGTGTTGCATTTCAAAATCCAGCACTTTCAGGAAGATCTAAATCATAAGTACCTTGATCTATACGTACCGAAAACATCACTGATTACAAGACAGGACAGGACAGATTTACTCCTCTTTCATCTCACTCTTAAGAAGAGGGATGGGGGGAGGGGGGAGGAGAGGTTTTGCATAAGGGAAAATTAAAATTAAGTTGGCTAGTTAGAGCCAGTATCTCACAGAAAGATGAATAAATTAGTGAAATAAGATAGTGATAAAACTCTTGCATCCTCAGCTAGAAACTTGCTGACGTCACCTTAATTTTTGGACCCAACCAGAGACTGAAAAACCGCTTTCTGTTTCTACTTACAGCTGTTTAACAGGACAGTATCTAGGGATAGACCGTACCCGCCGATGTGTGTACCAGTGTCTGGTTCAGACACTGTTCTTTGTTCTTCTTCATCTGTTAGTTGAGGACATCTGCCTAACAAACACTGGGATGTTCATTAGGATGTTCCAGCACAAACAAAAATTACTACCTTCCGTTCAGCGCCAAGTCTGACTTAAGTAGTAAAAGCTCTTAACAGCACTGTAATATTAGCTCTTCAACTACATGAATAATGTTTTCTATGACTTCATATTAAAAATCTAACAAATAGCTTGTGACTACCCAAGTTTTTTTCTGAGGCTTATAATTCTTGTAGAGTCCTAGAAGTATGAAGTTTCACTTATTTACTCTGACACAGACTTTCTGCAGCAAGTAACAAACTACACCTGAGAACTGTCATAACACTGAGAAGCACATTGTAGCTAGCTAGTATTTACTTCTGATACCCTTCGGCAAGTCTCATTTTGCTGGTGATTGTCATAAGAGTCATAAAAGATATCTGAAATTGGATTGAAGACATCTTCTTAATAACGTCATTCTCAAAATATCTGATAGCCCAGAACTGATCCCAATTCCTGACACTTCTTCCTGCAGAGTTGTTCCCATTAATGATTCTCCCTAGAGTTCTCCAGGTGCAGTTCCTCATGGGATAATAATCATTACTGCTTGCTATGGGAATTCTTTGCAATATTGTTTTTGCAGAGCTGTTCTTATCCATTCTACTTTTCATCTTATTTGGAGTCTTTTCATAACGTAGCAAAAGGTTTTGAGGATTGCTAGAGTCATATATTTTTTCTGTCATCTGCCACCAAACAATTTTGATATCCGTGAGGGTTGTGCACCGTGTCAAAAGGCACTATCTTCAGAGGAGCCTGAGTTTTGCAGGTTTTGGCACATACTGCAAGCTATGGGTCTGAAGAAAATATCTGCTTTGGAATAAACAGTTGCAGGTGAGCATATCTCCTAGCAATGCTTAGATTCCTTTTTAATTTACTGAACTTCCAACAGGAAATTCTTCTGACCATAAAGCTCCTAAAGAAGCTATGCTAATAAGTGACTCTGTCCTTCATTAACTTAGATGGAATCTAGCACCTGAGAAAGCTGTTTGAAAACTCTGGCTTTTGGTAGTGCACCCATCATTCTCTTTAGTTATATAACAACTATGATATTGTGTATTAAATTTTCTTTTGGTAGGCAGAATAATGCTAGGCACAGCGTATGTGTCCTATGCTTGTTTGTACCTGAGCAGGGGAGAAATAGTCCCATTCATAACTTTAATACTTGATGGTTCTGTATGTTGTTTGTGCATCCATTGGTATGCTCTTTGGTTGTATTACAGAAATTAAGATAAAACAGCCAGTACCCTTGCAGTTATACATTAAGTTGTTGAAGCCATACTTTTGTCAGAACCAAAATAATTCATATTGGAGCCCTAGCTCTTTTTATGAGTTAAAAATAGAATACTTTTATTTCTTCTAGAGGTAGCTCATTCTGAAACCGATTGCTGTTATTGTTAGTGTATCTTTGATATTTTATTTCTATAAAAATAAGAAATGTCATACCGCTTTTGGTCATTATCATAAGTAACAAATGATTGCAGAATTACGGGATTTAATCCAAAGCTCAGTAAAGTCAACAAGACCTATCAGTTGTTTCCAAAAGGCTTTGAAACACACTCTGCATTCCTAATGAACATGGATATAAGAATAGGTGTACTGATCTCTTTTTACATGCTTTATATGTATTGAGCTCCTTGAATTTGTTCCATATGCTTTTTTCATTCAATCACTATTGTATTTTCCCAAAGCAAATTATAGGATTGATACCATATCTTATCAGAATTTTAAAAAAAGAAAAAGAATTACTATAGTAAGGACAGATCTCTTGAAATACTATGCATTTAGTTTTTGTATCTTATATTGCAGACAGACTCAACCAACGGGGAGAATCCAAGCATCAAGAAATCCCTCTTTCCTCTTTTTAATTCAAAGAATAATTTAAAGCATAGTTCTTCTTTGAAAAAGCTTCCTGTAGTCACTCTACCCATGGTATTAATTTTTAAGTACAGTAGCACTGTAAAATGCTCCAGTAAACTTGTTTTACTGACTACAGCAGCATGTGTTTTATTTTCATGGGATCACTTTCTCTTCATGCCAGTTAAGTATCTTGGGCCAGTTCAATAAATTTAAGTAAAATTGGCAGTTCTGTTGAAATAGATCGTGCCTAAAAAATTTTTTTTTAGTATTTGATATACTGAAAGTGTAATGTACGCAGTTCCAGAGAAAATGAGCCCTGGGACTAAGACTAAAGGAGGAAAATAGATGTGAAATCGTGTGTATGGTTAAAATTAAACTGTCTCATTTTGTTTCAATCAGGAAAAAAATTAACCTGGTTTGTTTTTTAGCTGTATTGGAAATACATTTTGTTTTTATGCAAACTGCTTCTTTACATGTAAATTTAATTAATCAAATGCTAACAACAGATTATCTGAAAACTAAATGTTAGCTCATGTCTCTGCTGTATTTTTGTTTGTCCTGATTGCTCATGATAAAAGACAGCTTGCGTTAAAAATAGGTTAAATTTTAACTGTCCTTTTTTTGCTTAGAATTCTTAAATGAGATAAAACTCTACATATAAGTTTTAAATTATCCTTCTGCCATAAATTTTGTTGGATTTTCAGCTTGTTTGGGGGGGAGGTTGGGGAGTTTCTTAATTTTTGCTTTAGTTTGGGATATTTGTGGAGGAGGAGAAAGATGGGGAACGGAAAAGCTCTTGGTTTTGTGATGGCAAAATCAGCCAGACATCAGTTTAGAGAGATTTTGGTCTGCTTCACTCAAGAACAAATTTATAGAACTGATCCATGGTCTTAACTGCAGTATGGAATGTGTTTTAAATGAAGATGAGGCTCAACAATTTTTTTTTTTTTTTAATTTTTTGAAGCCTTGTTTAACTGCTCTCTCTTACAGCAAATAACACTAACAGCATGCGAATGCTTTAAGGGCTAAGGGTATAGCAAATCTGCATGATCTCCACAGCCACTTGCTCTTACCATGGGGAAAAATATTGAAAGGCCGTTGCAATTCTGCTGCAGTAAGGGGCTTTACTTGCATTCTGTAATTAACTGGGGGAAATGATTTACAGCTATTCTTAAGAATATATTAGGAAAGCAGTATTTAATATTTTGTTGCAGATGCCTAGCAGTGATGGTCAGGATCTCTTGGCATTACAGAAAGCCATTCATTCTTCTAATCACCAGAGCAGCAGGCAGAAGGATTGGCATCCTGAGAAGATGACAGAAATCCAGCCACATGTAAGTGGCATTATCAATTCCCTGTATTTTAACATCACTGAGGTATCTTGACAGCTTTTTCCCTGGTGAATAGAAAAATTGCATTTGACGTTTAGATTAGATTTAGATTACACATTAGGAAGAAATTTTTCACTATGAGGATCCTGAGGCGCACTGGAGCAGGTTGCCCAAGGAAGTTGTGGAGGCCCCATCCCTGGAAGTGTTCAAGGCCAGGTTGGATGAGGTTTTGAGCAACCAGGTCTAGTGGGAGGTGTCCCTGCCCGTGGCAGGGGTCTTGGAACTAGATGATCTTTAAGGTCCCTTCCAACCTAAACCATTCTACGATTCTATTATTTCCCAACCTCCCCATTCCCCACTCATTGAATATAAAAAATCATGTGCCTGTAGTCCTGCGTAATTCTTTGAAAATCTAGACTTGAATGACAAAGCAAAGAAGAGAGACTAAATGTCCCAGTGTCAGTCTTTGAGCCTTTTGAAATATTGGTTGTGTTTTTGTATGAGAGGCAAGCAACGTTTCAGTGCATGTCTATGGTAGCTATGCAGTGCCGTAGAAAAGCCCTCAGGTTAGCTCCACCAAGGAGTGGTGCATCTTGAGGGTGCACTGGTACTTGACACAGTTTGATACCTGATGGGGTCACCAGAGCATCGTTACTACATTGTGGTGCAGCTGTGCCTCAGCTGGCACAGACTGCGGTTTAAGCAGGCTCCATTATAGCATATTACATAGCACTGCACTAATGCAACTTTATTTTCTCCAGTTCTAAAACCAGATTGAGGGGCAAGGTTTGGGAGGGAGCTTCAGTGCCATGCTGTGTTGCCATTACAACATTGAAAACTGAAGAACAGGGTTTGTTGCAGCTGAGGTGTTTGAAGAAGCAAGTTGCTCTGTAAGCTGTGGAATTTAATGAGGCTATTTTTATACCACTTTGTGTGCTCAGGCTTCCCCAGGCTCTTGCTACCCATGCCTCCATTTTCCTTCGACCTGCTCACCAGTTAAAGAAGCTGTGAGGGACTAGAGCACCTTATCACCCAGCTGCCAGCAAACAAAATATCTAACTGCTGAGTTCTGCCGGCCCTTATTTCAGTGCAGATGGTTACTCAAGACTCTAACCCCTTAATTGACGTTCACAAAATTTTTCAGAACTTTGTGTTTCTGATATCTGTGCCTCATAAAATTGGAGGGGTTCTAAAGTTAATAGCAGGAGCAGTGACAGGTGGACAGCTAATGCAATTGGCTACGCCTCTGTTTTCATAGGAAACAAGGTTAAAATAATTGATGGGAACTTTTTTTTTTTCTGATGTAGAAAAGGTTCCATCTTTTCAGGTAGCTAATAGATTGAATCATAACGAGAAGACATTTTCTCAGGTGTATAGTCATAGCTTGGAATTAAATATTGCAAATCAATACAAACTAAAAGTGAAGAAGTCCTGTGAAGTTCAAGATGCTCAGTTTAG
The DNA here is from genome assembly GCA_008921705.1 of Burhinus oedicnemus. Classification (NCBI taxonomy): domain Eukaryota; kingdom Metazoa; phylum Chordata; class Aves; order Charadriiformes; family Burhinidae; genus Burhinus; species Burhinus oedicnemus. The sequence goes on from VFFE01006192.1 coordinate 285,601, forward strand.
GATATGACAATTTTATTGTAGGAAGTCTGATATGATGGAGAGCAGAAGGTCAAGTCCTTTTCCCCGTGTCTTTCAGAGCCAGCCATTAAAATCTCTTCGAAAGCTCTTACACCTCTCCTCTTCAAATCATCCTGTCCCTGCTGAGCCTCGCTTCCAGCCCTTACCAAGTCAGCCAGCCAAAGCTTCTTTTTCTGAAGTGCGAATTCACCCCATGAGTCAAAGCTCCGGCAGCGGCAGCAGCAACGTGCGGCAAGAGCCTCAGCCAAAAAGCAGGCCAACACTGCAGATACCAAGCCAGCTGGAACCTACCTGGCATGTTGCCCCGGTGAACAGGAGCGCGAGTGATGGGCCTCCCTACTCCGACCAGCTGCCTTCCAAGAGCGGACAGAACGGGCACACGTATAACCGAACAAACCGATCGCGAATGCCAAATCTGAATGATTTAAAAGAGACAGCCTTGTAATTGCACTCCAGAAAACAGGCCAGTTCAGGTGGAGATCAGCGTAGGGGAGTGGTGGTGGTTCTGGTGATGGTAAGACTGCATTTTCAGCTTTATAAAGGTGTGCAATATGTACATGTGGAGCTATGCTGTTTGGCACCACAGTGAGAGTCAGGGATTATACAGTAAAACAAGTTGAATTATGAATTACCAGTCATCAGAAATGTCGCTGGATGCCAGGCAGAGTGTGCCGGTCAGGGAGAAAAATGCATTGCCGTTTTCTCTCGCTTACATTCCAGCTTAGTGCACATCTCTGTCTGAAAGCTGGGAGACTTCTGGTATGTATTGGCACTTATAAGGGTGAAAACATTCATGTCTAGACCTATGCCCTTACTACATTTTTTGCTGCCTAGTTAAAACAGTGGGGTTTATGTGATAAAAGTGTATCCCGGTTAAGGGTTTAAAGTTAAATTGTATGTCTTAAATTTGTTTTTTAAACTTCCATATTTGATAGGATTTGTAATATTTATTTATGATGACCTAATATCGTACTGTTATAATCATATCTTTTATGTTATAATGTAAAGTTATTTTGAGCTGTTTGAAACATTGTGAAGCAGTGCAACAGCTACAGTAGTTTCTATAAAAAACTAACAGTGACATTTATATATTGCATCAGGAGTATTTTATTCTATATATAAATATATATATAAATGGAAAATAACTGTCTGTTTTTTAAATATATTCATTTAAAAGAAAAGTATTGTTATGACACTATCTGCCATATTTTTATACATTTGTGATATAAAGTGTGGTATTATACTTCTAATAAAAGGAAGTTGAATGTGGATATAAACGTGACTGTAACAGTATGAATCTTGCTCAGCTATGAGAGCCCAGTATTATAGGCATTATGGGTAACAAACAAAAGACAACATTCAATTCCAAGCTTTATTATGGGCTATTTTGTTGGATGTATTGGCTAAATGTAAGAGACTGCAGAACTGTACAGTAATGTAAATGTGGTATGTTCTCCCCTGTGTCCTTAGCTTTCTTAGTAATATTAATGGGATATCTGCATCAAGAGCACAGAGCCCCAGTACCAAATTTTTGTTTCCACTAAAGAGGTAAAGTGCCCCATGACTACAAGCTAAAGCAGGTGCTCTTCCACTTAATAGCAGGGGTGAAAACCAAAGAAACATAGCATGAATTGCAAGTGAAATGCCAAACTTACGCATAGCATGGCACTGCAGATCATGGTATAAGCTTTTATGCATATGTGTATTTTACATCTTGTTTAGCAATCTATTAACTAATAAGATAAACACTGTATTTAAATTTAAACTACTCTTGCACTTTTTATTATATTTCAGGATGTATTTAAAGCTACAAATCTGATATTTGGATATTGAGGGAGAAGGTTGCCATACAGCTTGATTTCTCCTTAGGTCTTACTGTCCAAATATTCCCCGTACACAGTTCAGTTACCAGTCTCAGCAAAATACTAGATCTTGGGTTCCAGTCTCCTGTACAAGATTGTTAAAACTGCCTTTACGTTGGTGAATGTTGAGTGTAGTGAATACACAACCCGATTCCTCTGTTGCTACCAGTAAACTCAATCAAAAGGTGAGCCATAGGAGTCAAAAGAGTTATGCCAGTCTAAAGTTTGTGCAATAAGAGGAGAGTCAGGCCTGTAGTGTCAGAACAATACACTCTTTCCTTTTTAAACACATTAGTTCAACTCCCTCATTACTCTGCAGCATAGTTTGTTTTCTATATGCTGTCCTCATAAGACACTTGTACTTGCAAAGACGTTGTCTTTTCCAAAAAGAGATTAACCTGAATGTAAATTCGATGATTTAGCCATATATGTAGTTAACAGAAGCAGCCAGGCAGTAAGAGCTGAACTTCCTACTTGGATAACAATGCAAACTGGACATGCTGTTCAGTACCTCTCGAGTCATACCAAAGTTCTAACAACGGCAAATTTGGCACCGCTACTCCAAAAGTATTGGTCAGAAAGTACATTATGGAAGGATGTTGCATCAGGTTTGTCCAGGGCTAAAAGTAATTGTCAAAATTGTCAATTGCCTGCAAGAAATGTGCATGTGATTTTCTACAGAGGTATATGATATATGACACCTAGATATATACGATGTATACTGTGGTGATATATCATATATATAGCATATATAAATAGAGTAGACATGAAAGGGTATTCATTTTTTGATGAGTTTAGTGGGCATCCAGGAAAGACATTGTGATATTTGCCAGTCATCACTGTCGGAGTTTAGCAGCGTATTTTAGCAATGCCGTTTGGATTCACCCATTGGTCACAACTAGGTTAGTCCTGTTCTCTGCTTTGAAATGGGCTGATGCCACTGAAATCCCTCACAGTGTCCGAGAGTGGGGCTCTAAGCAGTACGATTTGAATGTCTCTGAGGGAGCGTTCAGACTAGATTCTTCTGTACTTTGTGGATATGTATCCTTTTTTCTCTGCAAGACTTTTAGCTTGCTGGTAAGAGCTTCATGCTGGGGATGATGAAGCTGGGCTGTATGTGGCTGTTCTGATTTCTAGCAAGAATAAATGTTTCCAAAGGATTTTCTTTCTCAGTACCCGTTAAGTTAAATCAGGGTAATCTCTGACTGTACATATAGCTGTTTAAAGTAGTTAGCAAAGCTTCAAGGGTGACCCAAGGAATGTTCAAGTATTTGGTGGCCCATATTTACCGAAAGTTGTTTCTACTTCATACTGCATTTTCTTCTCACATTCAACAAACTGTAGTAGATTTCAGTTGAATACTAAATTGTGTTGAACGTATGTAGTATTTTCTTCCTTCTGTTGGAAAGAACTTCCAGCAGCTCGGCCAGCTGGTGCTGGGATGATAAATTGTGTATTTTTTAACCTGGTCTAACTTCCCAATATTTAGAATATTGCTAATGTAGTTTTGCCGAGGCTTCTAAAGGAGTCTTATTATAGTGACTGAGATTTGCTGACTCAATAAAGGGGAAGAGAATTACAGAGCAAACGATTTTGTAAGTGTGAGCTTTCCTCTTCACTGGTCTGTGAGTCTTGTGCTACATGTTCTATAGAGTTACTTAGTATAAAATATCGTAGTTAAACTGCATTTTATTCTTTGGCAATCTGTTTTGCCTTATGGTGTCATTAATGATGTGAATAGAAAAGAAACTAAGTTTCAGAAATTAATTATAGTCATTTTGCAGAACTTAAGCTGCCTAAACTTGTCTGTATGTTTTTACTATAGCTCTTGAGCTGTTGTTAACTGAAAAAGAAGCACCTTAAGCTCATCTTAACTGAAATTGTGTGTTTAAGCTCTCCTTTTAAATTGCCATGTAAATGTATTAGTCTAAAACAACTTTTTTTTTTTTTTTTTCAACTGACCTGACCACAGAGAACAGTCCTCGAGAGTTATTTAACGCTTTTTGCTCCATTAATCGCAGTCCAAGAATTGTTGCTCCTCTGAGAGGTTGCCAGCACGGAGCACCGGGCAGAGTTCTTGGCAGGAAGTCAGCGATCCCAGATTGGGTCCCTTCTTCCCATCCCACAGGGCTTGGGACTGACACCAAACTTTCATTTCTGATACCAAGTCAGACCCACCTAAGTATGTGGGTCCTGACACCACTCTGTTTACAGATGCTGGCTCTTTTAGATCAATATTAAAGCAGGCTTCAAACTTCCAAACTTACGAGACACCCTCAGGTCGTCCTTAGGCTCGTCACCTTTCTCTCTGCGACACCAACTTGTTTCTGGGAGCAAAGCTGGAGTGATTCTTCAAGAAGCAGTGTCCTGTGATAGGCTTTTGGCCATTCCTTGTCATTGCAGTTAGGTCTCTTAACAGATGTATCTCACTGGTATAAAAAGCGACATACTTACTTCCTTTCCTTTTTTCTTCAAAAGCTGCTGTTGCTATTAGCTGAGTAGACTCCTGTGTTCACCCAGAAAAAGCTATGACTTCTTACCAGTTCGGTGCTGTGGACCTCCCTTACAGGAATGGGAACACAGATTACATAGCTCTGAAAGCACTTTTGTGTCTGTTTGGCTAAGGCAAAACCCAGACGCTTTTGAGGGGACCCGTGCTCTAGAAGTGTTTGGGGTTTTTATTCATGTTTCAGTTTTTTGTTTTCTTCTAATGATTTGATAGTGAGACATGCTTAAAAAATACCTGCATGTAATTAATTCTGTATATTTTTGAACACTGTCAGAGTACAGCTGGGAGAATATTTGAATCCCAGTTACACAAAGAGTATGAAAAGAATAGCCATATATAATATACTGAAAATCGTGGGGTGGCAATGAATGTTTATTTTTTCCATTCCAGCTAACATGCATAATACATCTATTAATGGGATTATATCATAAACTGTGCACATGGGCTGTTGTTCACGTAAGGAGGCCCACAATTCGAAATAGGATAGGAGCGTCACAGAAGATGATTGGAAAAGTGATGTGCCCTATTTAACTGTTTTTAAATGACCTTCAAATCAGGACACTGTTTAAGAACAGGTGCCTTTCCCTACACAGATCTCTCTAGTGGTGTCATGATATTAACCATTCATTAACTGGCTTTGTCATGAATGAGGAGAAAAGCCATTTAACTTCTGGCCTTTGTTAAAAAGGGAGCGATTTGAGTAAACCCTTCCTTTTAATATAACACAGCTTGGCATTCTAGGTGTTGCCTCCTTTTTCAAAGGGTCAAACAGCAGCAGTGCATCAATGCTCAGGCTCATCAGGCAAGCGAGGGCTTGTGCACATCACTTGATTCAGATGTTTTTACTGAAACAAGATTTTTCAGTCTGCAATCATGAAGCAAATTTCATGAAAATTAAAGTAAATTTTGTAGGAGATCCTCTTTCAATTGGAAGACAAAAGCTGGTAGGTCATCTGTTCTCTCAGTGGACTGTCTGAACAGCTACCGCATGAGACAGCATAAGTAAATCTGACCGGTTACGTCTGAATTTTACTTGCTCCAAGTTCTGCTTGGATGCTTATTTGTTACCTTGTGTACAGCCAATTGTTTGGTGCAAAAGTTGGCTTTTTGTGACAAACTAACTGGAAGATGCACGAGAAGTGTGAGAGGACCGGCCGTGCTTTGTTTGGATGCTCTCGTTCCCCCGAATCAGATTGCTTCTCAGGCTCTTTTAGAATGTAACTCAAAATATGCAGCCGGGCAAAAGTGACTCTTAAGACGTGGCCCAAGGGTCTGAACGTGGAATTTGTGACTTAGCCTAAGAGTGACTCTACACATCTCTTGTCTTCTCTGCAAGGTAATCTACCTCCTCTTTCTTGCAGAATGTGGTCGAGGTTTGGTTGGTTTGTTCTGCGTTTATTATTGACTCCAAATTTTGAAGATACATATAAAAAGATTCTTCCTCTAGGTACTGTTAGCAATCAAGTAATAAAATCTTGATGGGCCTTCATCTGATACACTTCTGAAACCTCCAAGCCATCTGAGCTCTCCCTCTAGAATCCCAATGCCATCCTTTGCACTGCTTTGCAGTCTTCCCTTGCCCATCCCCTTGTGGTTCTCAAATATTGGAGTTGCCTTGTTCTTCGTTGTTTCTCTAGTGCAGATTATCAGGGAGTTAGAGGCCTTATCTACTACTCCACCCTGTTTGCTGTTTTATTCAAACAGCTATCCTTAGACTTGCTCAGGATTTTCTTCATTTTGATTTTCCATTTCATCTGGGTGAGATACCTTACCTCGTTGTGCCCCCACCAAAACACGCTGCCTACCAGGCGCTTTGCTCCACCAGGTCTCTGTTTTCACAGGGCATTGTTTCTCTGGATCCGTTCTGAGTTCTGAGAAATGCAAGGTGGCATCTTGATTGTACAGGCGTAGAAATGCATTGTGAAGTAACTGCTTTCGTAGAGCTTTCCATTAGCAACATTAAAGCATGTTCATAGCACAAGGTGGAAGCCGCTATTCAAGTTTCCTATAGGATATGAACCTCTTCGTGTAAACTCCTGACGTGTAAATCCAATGGCAGAGCTTTTAACTGTTTAGTAACAACGCAAAACTTGAAGTGTAGATAACTCTCTCAACTTTCCTTTTCTTTTTTTTTTTTTTTGCTAGTGCACATCTTAGACTTGTACTACTGAAGGATATGTCTAATCGAAAGGAGTAACGTCCATATATATATTTGGTTTATATGGAACAATAAGCTCTATGCAGGCATTTTAAAATCTGGTTAATCTGCTAAAGACTTCCAGGACTGCTTAGATCTCCACTGTGAAATGCTGAATTCTGAATTTGTGTCATTTGGGAGAAGGAAGGAAGAATGAGGTTTAGAAAAATGTGATCTTTTTTCACAATCTGCCAGTACAGACTATTCAAAAAATAACAGGCTGGGGAGGTAGCTTTCAAAACTTCTAAATGTATGGATAAGATTCCCCGATGTTTTTTAACAGCTACTAGAAATCTAAAGCGCACAGACTTTTAAATCTACCATGCTTTCTGTTGTGGAAGGGATGTGATGTGGTGTTAACCTTTTTAATCCTGGAATACAAATCGATTTTAAAATGTGTTGAATATTTAAGGATGACTTCATGCAAGTTAATAAACCATTTGTAAAGTGTTTGTATACAACCCTTTGTATCATGTTGTTGGTACACCTTACCAAATTTTTTTTGGGCATGTATTCCATTCTTAACTTCTGTACAATTTCTATTGTTGCTGTAAATATTCTAAAAGAGAAAAAAAAAATCCTGTGGTAACCTTAATTATCAGCATGGAAATGGTTAATTTTTACTGAGCACAATGTATTTTTGAATGGGCCTTCCAAAATATGTCTTTAATAAAAATGCAGATTTTGCACTAGAACACTGCCATTGCTCAGCGGCTGATCTTATTCCGGACACATCTCCTCCAGAGCGCCTCCCCATACGTTAGCGTGGCTCAGATGAGCAGAACGGGCCAGAACCGCACCAGGGCTCCTCTGGCCCAACAGGTCACAGGCAGGTCCTCGCTAACTCCTCGTCTGAGAAGCTGGCTTGTATCTGTCCACAAGCCTGACATTTCCACAGGAGCATGGGCAAAACAGCTCTGAAGCACCTTGTTGCCCACCATTCCTGTACCCTCGTTGCAGACATTGGGGGGGGGGTTCTCCCTTTCAGGGCAAAAATCTCTGCTGTTCTCTCTTCTGAACAGTATCAACCCACCAACCCCTTCAGCAGGCACTACCCAGAAATTAAAAGGCCCCTTAAGTTTCCAGCCCTGAAATTGTGTTTGCTGCAGAAGGGGATCTGCCATTTGGGCAGCATGTTGGCATCTCAGCACTGCTGAGACTCTTCTAGGCAAACATTCAGGTGTCAGCCATACAGTTGTTGATGGGTCCCTCTTTAATGTGTTCTGGCCATAACTTTTTTTGTTACTGTGTACAGCTTTAAAAAACTTTTAAATATTTCTCTGCTGGTCCCTCATTCTTCAGGGTAATTGGACACAAACTGAGGAGTAGGGACCACTTTTTCTTGGAAGCCAGGACTCGCAGTCTGTGCAGATCCTTCAGAAACAGCCACCTGATGGGCTGTGCCGCAGCCGCAGCTGCTGTGAGACCAGGCTGCTGCCCGGTGCCTTCAGTGAGCTGCGCCCGTCACCTCCCAAACAGGGAAACTGCTGGCCTGAGCTAGTGGCTTTCAATTCCACTGGGACAAGCAGTCCAGCATTTCAACAGTCCCAGCCAGAAATGCCTTTGAAACGCCTGTTTCCTGGAGCTGCCCAGCTTTCTGGGGACCTGGCTTTATTCCTACAACCTCACTTTGCTCTTACTCTTTCAAGGATCTCCTTGTAGTGACCCCAGGCACTCGGTGCCCTTTTCTGTACTCCCTGCAGGCCTCCAGAAAATGAAGTGGCCACCTCCTTGAAGAGGTGCAGTGTAGCCAGCATTGGTCCCCCATGGGATGGGGAGCAGAGTGGGTGTGGGCATTTTTCTCTGACAGCTGTAGAGGGATAATTCCTGCGTCTACCCATTAAGAGAAAGGGGCTATTGACTTACAGATGGTGTGGCTGGTGTTGAGGCCTGAGGCAGTCTCTTATCACATACTTTAGGTTGGGCAAGCTTGACTTCTTAGCACAGTTCCCTCACTTCTCTCCGTAAGCACCCCAGACTAAAAATCCAGGTCACGAAGCTGAAGGCAGCTTTTGGTCCTGCCTCCAATTTCAAACCTGTTGTGTTTTATGTGGTTGCAAAGCCATGCATTGGCCTCCCTACCTCTGCAGGTAAAGACCTTCAGGATTTTCACTCCTAGAAGATAAATGTGTTTTCAGCTCTGCTTTGCATCATCTCCTGCAGCCTCAGTTGCTGGCTCTGTTCTGATTAACTGTCATTGGAGGCATCTGTGCTGGTAAATTAAAATGATAGTGATATGCCAGGAAAAGTCAGACTTTATGAGGAAAAGCTTTGTATTTTTGTAATTGTATTTTGGCTGGTTCTATCCTGTTTTTGTAACGCCCTCAGTCACACTGTTACTCCAACATGCTGTGTTTATGCAGAGGTGGAAGTCAAGTGCAGTTCTAAAAGCATTTTAGGACCATTTAATTAAGCCTCTCAGCACCCCTCTTTTTAGATAAGAGGCAGAGGTTAAGTGAATTTCCAAAGGTCGATTAGCAAGCGAGCTGCCTAGCTATGATCAGAACAGAAACTCCTGCTTTAGCAGGAACCATTTAGATATTGCAGATGAAAGCCAGAAGTAGGTCCCTTCCCCATGCAAGCTGGAGAGGTGAACTGCAGGCAAAGGACAGGGCAAGGCAAGAAGCAAATGAACTGTGAAATTCAGTGCGTGCCAGTTAGTTCCACCTTATTTATCGCTGTACAATTCAATCTGGAAAAAGGGTCTAGTGATTTCTTTGAAGCTGGGAGGCTGGAAGAGTGATGGCACAAGTCCCTTCTACCTAGACAGTCTTTTCTTCCTCCAAGGCTTTATTATATCCCATGTGTAGGATCAGTCATGTGAAGATACATAATTTAGTGTGCTGCCTTGGTGTATAATGGGATGTGGTCCATCCATTCAGACTGTGGATTAAGCTTGCGAGCTCTTTGAAATTAAGCAGGAACTCTTGGCCCTTGCTGCAGGATGCAGTTCCAAAACCTGACAACTTGCAAAACCCTGGACTGTCCATGGGAGCTCTTCAGAGGCCAGTCACAGCCAAGGCTTTGGGTGGTTACAGTCAAGCTTAACTCCTTTGGAGTGCTATAGATACTCATTGGCTGGTGCCCAGTCTGTCCTTTCACCCCTCCAACTCCATCTCACCACTCCTCAGTCCTGCAACAAAACAACAGCACCAAGCCTTCTCCCCCCTAGTCACCATCACATGGAGCAGAGCTGCCCCTGCTGCCTTTAGGGAAGGGAGACCAGTGTGTTAACGTGATGGCAACTATGTCCAGGGACTGGAAACACTTCAGCTTTCAGTGTTGATGTTACTAACACAAGAGCTCTGACTGCCGGTGGAGAGCCCTTGTCTCCCTGTTATTGTATGTGCAATGCCTCCAGGAAGCTCTTACTCCATGCTGGTCCCACAGGTGGGCTACACAGATGATTTGCCTCGAACTCAGCAGACCTTCTGAGTAGAGCTTGCCTGGACCAGTATGTTAGCATTAGAGAACCACACAGATTCACTGATTTTTTATTAAGAAAACATGTCCCTAGACCCTTTTGTGGGAAGGCAAAACTCATTTGGGTTGTGAGGGGAAGCAAGGGAGTGATGGTGACATAATAACAACCATCTCAGCAGATGGGGCTTGGTCTTTTCTACATCTCTGTAGACTTCATACTGTTAGTATAGTGCAGCAGAAGCTTTCAGACTTGCCGGAACAGCGTATTTTCCTAACAGTTATTATTTGTCTCTATATACAGGAAAAAACAAGGCAGAAACATCTGCCCTCACAAGTGAATAAAATGTGACGGATTGCACAGACATGCAAAGGCTTTTCTCATGTTTTTGGTCACACCTCACTTGGTTTTAGCCACATCTCGTCTCCTGCCCTGCACACCAAGCGTCTGCCTCTCTGCCCGTAGGGGTAAGAAGAGGGCACGAGAGGCAGATGGCCTGCCTTGGTGACGTTGTCTTCATGCCTCTCCTCCCCGCGGTGAGACACTTCAGGTGCTGATGCCGTGACTCTTTGGGATGGATACACGGGTTGTTAAAAAAATAGGAAAAAGGCTTCTAGTGCCTGCCAGGTTGCTGCTGCAGATGCGTGGGAAGCCAAACAGTGACTGCCACCCCAGCGCCCCCCACAACCCTCCCACATGGGAGCTGCCGGGTCCATGATTCCTGCCTGGGCCATGCTGGGTTCCAGCTCCCAGGTAGGGGCACAAGCCATAACACTCGGGTGGTCTCCCTGGGGAGATGGGTGCACCATCACAGCTGCCACACACCGCAAATTCCTCAGGCACTCAGCACCTGCCAGGGAACGGGCCGTGGAGATTGAGGCAGTAAATGAGAACGAGTCCCTGTTCCTGTGCCCAAACGCCCATGGAGAGTGATGTGCCCCGGGCTGCCAGGGATGGGTCAGTGCAAAACTGGAGAGGACACGGAGGGGGTTCAACCACCCAGTGCACAAAGCACCAATCCCTGTCCCAAAAATGGCCACAGCAGCTCAGGCCGAGGGGACCTGGTACAAGGGGACATGAGGTGATTTGAGGGTGTGAGATACAGACGGGGCCTGTCGTACTGGGGACTGGTCAGATCTGGCCCCGACCCTGTCTCAGGGATGGCAGAGACCGGCAGGAGGAGCACGAGGAAAAGCGGAGTGAGATGTCTGCCCCAGTGTGAGTGCCCCAGTGGGGTGGTGGGGGGTGCCCAGGCTCAGGGACACATAATCAAGTGCAGACCTGCCCTCCCCGAGAGAGCCCAAGCCCTGCCTTTGGACCCCATCTGCATTTACTTTGGCCTCCACAACATGCCGTGACGACAGTTTCCCCAGTCTAACACCCAGGGCGGGCCAGAAGCACCACATCTCCCGGGATCAAAGCTGCAGCCATGAACCGTCTCGACTTGCCCAACGTGTGCCCCAATAAACACCCGTCAGCCTCGCAGCAGGGTTCAGCTTTATCACCAGGTGTGGGTGCAAAGCAACGTTTTATTCAAGATGGCCCTTCCCTTTGCAGGCTGGGCATTTATACCGCAGGACCACGGCCGCAGCAGGCGTCGGTGGCGAGGTGGGGTGGCTGCACAGGCAGACACCTGCACGTCTACCCCAGGAGATGGTGCTCAGCCGCACTTGCCCAGGCACTCGAGGAGCTCCATGCGGATGGCGATGCGCACGTGCCAGCCCAGCGGGATGAGGCGGATGTAGCGGGCCACGATGGGCGGCCGCAGCAGGTTCTGCACCGAGGACGAGCGGTCCGAGTTGCCATAGAAAACCTGGGGAGGGAGGTGTGGGCGGGCGGTTAGGGGGGTGGAAATCCTGCCCCATGAGTTTGGGGTGCTTGTGCAGAGCAGAGGAGGAGGGTCCCTCTCCTCCACCCCCAAAATAAGAAAATTTGAAAACTATCAGAATGCAGATGATTTTTTTCACATTGACTGGGTTTTCTGACTAAAAGTCCCTTTCCCCTCATAGTTCCTCCACTTCTTCTGGTTAGCCTAGACTTTATCTCGCCTCACTCTCTCTCGTTCACCTTCCTCCAGCAAGGCACCATGTGTTCGGAGTCAGTGTGGCTGACCTTGGCTGTTTGCAGTTCACGAGTCAGGCTCCCAGACACACCAGTATAGACAAAAAAATGTATTGGGGAGCCCTTCTCTTCTGCTTGGACATGCTGCCACGTGTCCCCCTGCCATGACCCGTTTTTCAGGGAAAGCTCAGCATCTCTCCAGGGCTGCAGAAACCTTGCAAAGCCACCAGAGCCTCCCATGCTGTGATGGGGCCATCTCCATGGATGGACACTGAGGACGCCTAGGAGACAGCCGCTGTGCCATCTCCCAGCCCAGCTGAGCTGCACGGGGGCCACTACAGGGTCCTCCCAGTGCAATTTTTCACTTCAAACCAACCACTAGGAAGTGCTGTGTGAAAACAGCTCAGTGGGTTGTGACTTAACTAGTTGAGAATTTTGTCTCAGGGGATTTTCTGCATCGGCATTGTGCCTGGACTTAAGGCAAAAGCAGGACCCCCCATTTTGCAGTGCCCAGGCACAGCTGGGGTTGTGCAACCCCAGTCCAGAAAGGGGTTTTATCACAGAAGTGCCACTTCCCCTTCAATGCCAGCTAATGCTTCCATCCTGCTGAGTTTATTCTAAATGCCACCATCATCATCATCATTAGCAAAAAAATGCATTTTGTTCTTCTGTGGCTGGTTAGTCTGGCACTTGCTCTTAGCTCCGGAGGGATGACACTCCCCTCCACACTGCCCCTGGATGTGGGGTGAGTGCTGGGCCCCATCCACCCTGCTGCTCCCACAGGAACCCCTCTTGGGGCACCTCCCTGCTGAGACCCGATGCTTTCATATCGCCAAATGTGCCCCATTCCCCTCCACCAGTGGCCAAAGCACAAAGTCCACTGACCCGGTTGTTCCCGGTCTGATCCTTGTAGTACACCCAGTTGAGGTTTTCATCGGTGCGGTACTGCACACTGTACTTGGTCATCCACTCATCAGCATCGCAGCGCCCTTGCGTGAGGATCCCCGAGATCACCTTCACCTCCTTCAGGTCGATCTGCAGCCACTGCCCGTTGTCCTGGTACTTGGAGAGCCACGCACACCTGGGGGGACACCACCGGCCCCGCTACGACCTCCACGGCTGCCCTCCCATCCTGCCCCCATGCTGTGGGGGAGCCCCAGCCCCCCCCTCACATGCCTGCCCACAGGACCCCTCAGGGAGGTATTTTCGAACTCACCCAAAGCCTTGGCCATTGAGGCGGGCCTTGTTGGCTGTCCAGGAGGAGTACCAGCCCGTGTACTGCTCGGGGTTGGAGCAGCTTATCTGGTCGGGGGTGACGGCGCCAGACTCGAAGCCCAGGGGCTTGTGGTAGGGGCACTCTGCAGAACAAGGGAAACAACATGCTACCATAAAGCCACAAGTGGCCAGCTTTGTTCCCTGGTTGCGTTTGCATGCTTGTTGTCAACATCTTCTGTGGTTTTGCTGCTCCCTGTCTTCCCTGGCCAGGATGCTGGGGATGCTCTTAAACCCAGACCACAACCCCTGCAATATTTGCTGCCCAGGGGCCATGGGGTCTTCGGTTCTAACTCTGCTCTTGTATGAATTTCTGACTCTCCTCTCTCTCTCAGACTTCCTAGAACTGTGCTGCCTGTGGCATTTTGGGGAAAGGTTTTATTCAGATGTTGCAGTCCAAATCTCCTTCTTGCAAGCACCTGGAAGCAGATCCAGATTGGATCCATCAACCTGGGTCCAGCCTTTGGGCTGTCAGCCTTTCCGTGGTCCTTGAGAAACGCCTGGCACAGCTTTTCTTGCTGGGCTTTATCTCCTTCTGCTTCTGCATTCACTGTCTTGATTTATGGCTATGCCTGCTCTGGTCATCCCTCCACAAGCACCCTCAGATCTTCGTCATTTTCTGCTATGGGGACTATCTTTGTATCTGGAGATGGTTTTGTCTTGTGGGAAACCTGCTGGTACTCTAATGCCAGTGAGGTGTAATGCTTGGCCCTGCCGAAGGCTCAGGGATCTCCATCTGAGTTTTTGACTTCAGATCTTCAGGCTACCAAACCTGACCACACAGTTGTCTTCTGTGATAGCAACAAGTTCAGCAAGACTCCCACAGGCTGCAAAACCACCAGGGGCAGAAATAGTCAATCATGATTAAAACTCTCTGCGGTGGGTCACCACACAGTGCTCTGGAAGGCAAGCCTTTGGTGATGCTTCCATGCAGAGTGCCTGCATGCTACCCAGACCTAGCTGGGGTTTTTTTTGTTATGATCATTTTTTTATGTGAGCAGGTTATCACTATGTATCTAGATACACATAAAGAAGGTGCTCACAAGTGTCAGATGGGAATTGCCTGGGCAAACATCTACATCGTGGGCAGCTTTTTTCTAATTTTGCAGCCTGTGGACCATGTGTGGTCCCCCAAGGGTGACTGTCACATTTTCCAGTTTAGTGTAGTTTGTTTCATGGGTTTCGGCAATAAAAGAGAAAGTAAAGCTCTGCACAGCTTCACACATGGGTAGGACGTTTCCTCGCCTTAGCCATGCCTGACAGACCAGTGTCATGCCTCGTGTTAAAAATGACCGACACGTGGGGAGCATCAGCAGGCGCCCAGGGCCTGGCGTGACCAAGGACTCTCTGGTGCAATGCCCCAGCACTGCAGCGGTGCGGTCGATGTCTCATTAGCAAGCTCCACTAGGTCGATATTGTATGCATCAATATCTCATTAACATACCTTCCTCAGTTGTTACCTCATTAACATGTTTTTCCCCATGAAAACACATAGCCACCATCCCACCTTCCTCCAGGCATGGAAACATCACGTTTTTCCACCGCATTAAAAACCCTTCCTCCCCTTGTGCAAGAGGGTGGCCAGGCTGGGGTGGCCCTGCGTGTTTACTACTCGGCAGGCTTATCTTGAACAACATGTAACTTTACTTTTAGCAACACTAATCCGCAGGCCACACAACTGTAATGCAATTAGCAGGTCACCTTCTGGCGCCTCCGGCTGCGCCACACGCAGGGACCCACGAAACAGATGCCTGGTGCCCACCTGGCCCAACCGGCTAAGCCATTTAATGCCGTTACCATCAACCTGGAGAAAACTCGTGCAGCAGTTGCGAGGCCGGCTTCTCCCCTCTGGCCGTGCCAGAGACAGCTCTGCAACACCTCAGCATGGCTGCTCTGCAAACTGTCCCCAAGCAGCAGAGATGCTGGGCCACACCACCATGGCTGGGCTAGGCTGGGGGAGGAGAATGCAAAGCCCCCCTGCCTAGGGAGAGAGACAGCTGGGAGATACGGTGACAAGATTCATTATTGAGAACAGCGTTCATTAGTCAAGGAAGATGCCTCCATTACTCAGCTACATAGTGTTAATGCGTGAGAGCACCCCTCACACCTAGCCTGGCCAGGAAAACTAGAGCTGCTCCTCTCACATACGGGTCCCTCAGCCATGGACAGATCAACCAAACCTGCTGTGGCTCCTTTCCTTCCCTTCCCTTTCAAGGGGCAACAGTTTTAAACAGAAAGAGGGTAGGTTTAGATTGGACATAAGGAAGAAATCTTTTACAATGAGGATGGTGAGCCACTGAAGCAGGTTACCCAGGGAAGTTGTGGATGACCCGTCATTGGAAGTGTTCAAGGTCAGGTTGGATGGGGCTTTGAGCAACCTGGTCTAGTGAAAGATGTCTTTGCCCATGGCAGGGAAGTTGGTCTAGATGATGTTCAAAGGTCCCTTCCAACCCAAACTATTCTGCAACTCTGTGATTCCTTGGTGCAAGAGACAGCAGGGTGGTACCGGGCTGTAGCAAGATTTCGGATGGAGAATTGTACACTGTTAAGGTTAAACAGCAAGAAACCATGCAGGAGGACCAGGCTGGCATGCCAGGCATAGGTGCCGGTAGGGAGCCACCATGAGAAGAAGGACTTCCCAAGGGGGTGGCTGGGGATCTCTGCTGGGCTAGCTGTGATTCAGCATTGCCATAAAGCTCTGTGGTGTATGTGAACACGCCGATGCTGCTCCTTGCACATAACACCAGAGCTGCAGGAAGCAGGGGGATCCTACTTGGTGACCTGGAGTGTGCAGTAATCTCCGTTTGTCCAAAATACGTTTTACTGCAGCTCCATGCAAAGGGACACAGTTACAGGTGGAGGATGTGCAAGTGCAGGGGGGGCACCTGCTGAATGGAGAGAGACTCAGACAAGGATGCAGGGACCTGCCCATGACAGATGTGCTTCACGGTGATGCTGCGACAAAAAAAGAGTTGTGGTGGCCAGCCCTTTGAAAGGGAGTGGTGAGCTCGGGCAGGGCCAGCTCAAACTCATGTTTTGGGTAGTGCATATGGGTTTCTTTCATAAGAGACTGGAGGAAACCCTCACAACGAGAGATACAAAGTGTAATTTCTGGAGCACCTATAAGTGATTCTTCTGCATCACAGGGGCTGTGTCCAGCAAATGCCTTCTCTTCATACCTGCCCCAGCAGTCAGCCCTGTGGAGATACCAGCTGTGGAAACTGGCAGGACCAGAGCCTGAGAAGCCATGACCCGTTACTGGGGATGTTTGGGGCCACTCTGCCCTGGGGGCAAGGCAGCACCCATGCACAGTGGATGAATCCTCTCCTTGTAGTTTCTCTGGGCAGGGAAGAAGCCTGTGGGCAATGATCAAGCTGGGCTCCACAGGAGCAGGTTGCACAGAGCTCAGGGGAAGCAGATGGCAGGAGCTGGGAAGAGGTGGATGTGAGCGGCCATGAGGCAGGTACCACTTTTGGCACCCAGCCCCAGAAGGGGTGAACACCTCTGAACATCTACATGGCAGAGGCCTGGACAAGAATGCAGCTTCTGTGGGACACATGAGCTAAACCTGAGGATCACCTGGGCGCTGATAAAGCCCTGCTGGGATAACGTATCAGGGAAATTGTGGTAGTTGCAGAGAATAACAAGGAAAGAGCTTGATCAGAAACCCATAAGACATGATCTGTGAAGAACAGCTGAAGTTGCTGGGCAGGGGCAGCCCAGAGAAAACTCAAAGCAAAAATGATTGTGGTCTTTTACTGTTTAAAAATATGCTGCAAAGAAAGAATAAGCTGTTTTCCTTGACCTCCAGGGAGAGGAGGAGATGTCACAAACTAAACTGCAGCAAGGGAGAATCGGCCTAGGGGGTGCAAGAGGTTTCCTACAGCAAATCCTACACACAGCGGTAGCTGCCCCAGGCAGTTTCTGGGAGCACCAGCGCCAGGGGCTGTAGGAACAGGGCAGGCAAGCGTTCACTAGCACTAGCCAGTCTGGGCCACCCTGGGTGACCTCCCGAGGCCCACGCATGTCCCCCGCTGCTGCTGCCCCTCTGCCCAATGGTGCAGGGTCACCCCACACCTCCCACCAGCGCAGCTCCCCCAGCCCCACCAGCAGCTGGGTTTGGAACAAGTACCGCAGGGTCCAGCAGGGGAAGCTGCTGAAGATCACCAGACAAACACGGCTGAAAGCGCACTGGCCCGTTACCTGGCATGCACTCTAAGCTGTTAGTCCCGCTGGACCACACCGAGTTAGGACCTCCTTGGCAATTGCATTTGCAAGCCTTGCTGTGCCACAGCTCCAGTCTCTCATCCTAAAGGGAAGGTAAAAAACCAATAGTAAATCAACATCGTCATTGACAATACTGACATGAGGCTAAACCCGAGTCCTGAAGCTTAGACACTCGCGCCTGCCCAGGCTGCTGCACCTTCTCTGAGCCCCTTTCTTCATGCCAGCCATGCACAAAACATGGGATGACTCTCCCTTGGATTCAGAGGTCAAAGCACAAGCCTCGGCTTGGAGTCCCAGATACCTTCCCTCCTTCTGCCCCGAGGCACCAGAGCTGGGCAGTGTTGGGCCCCCACATTTACCTGGCAGCAAAACCAGCCAGAGAGACTTACCTCTCCTGGAGAGAGGGCCAGGACAGCTGGGGCAGCAGGCATGGAGGGAAGAAGAGAGAGAGAGAGATCAGAAACAAAGATGCTGCGAGCAAACCTCAGGAAATGCAATGAACATCTACTCCTGAGCTGGGGACAAATAAATTGAGGAAGGATGGACAAATCTACTGCATTTCCCCAAGCTGATTGCCAGGGGAAAGCAAGAGGGCGTGGGCAGGAACAGGACACTGCTGTGCCCGTGCTACTCCCCCACTGTGTTTTCTTTTCGATGCCTTTGGTATCTCTTCTTTCTGATCAGCTATGTCTGAAACTTCCTGAGGAGAAACCCATGCCGGCCCCCTCGCCTCTGCTTGACAGCTAATTTTGCCCCTATCCCTTTTTGCCGTCTTTCTGCCCCACAGTTTCCCTTTCCCATTTTGCCCTTAAAACGTGTGAGCTGATCAATGCCAAGGGTGAAATCCCAGCCTGGCACTACTGCAAATCCTCAGTGCCTTCCGAGGAGCTGGGCACCCTGTGAGGTGCCAGGGCCTGAGATCACTCCCTCCAGACAGGATGGAGGAAAACGGAATGTAAATAGGTCTTCCCAATCCAGCTTACATATGAGACTCCCTTTTTTTTCTTTCTTAGAGAAAACCAGTTGTGGCTGTAGAGGAAAAGCTGCTATTTTTGTAACATCTGACCTGTTTTATCTCCTGCCTGTCACCGAGCAATGGCTTTTTTGAGTCCTTTCTGAAAGGGCTCTCCTGCTTCCCAGTGAAGCCCAAAGCAGACTATGTTAACAGCATTTGGACTGGCAGAATAGTGCCCAGACAACTATGAAAATAAAATAATTCAAAAAAAATAGTCCCGTGACTGCTCATAACTCATCAACACAAGTCAAATGTCAAACATCATGTTTTCAATACCAGTAGGGAATCTGCAAGCCACTAAGGACCAAGCTATTGAGCAGGTAAAAACTTGCATGCATGAGAAACCCACCATCTCCAAACAGAGGTTTTGTGAATAGGAAAAGAGAATCTTTTCACCAAATGAATTAGACTCTGAATTATTCACTGAAATTTAGTTAAGATTTATTCATTCATACACTGTCACTTTGCTGAGCCTAGGAAGCTCCAGCTAATGCTGGGAATTTACATCCCACATTTCTATAGCAAGTTTTATCTCAAAAGACTCACAAACACTGCAATTATAATCAGCTGAAATATAAATGATATACAAAGCTCTGTTTATTACCTGCTCCTTGGATGTGACACTGAGCCTGAATGTATCAAGACTCTGACAGAAAGACCCCAGCAAAGAAAGAAATTATAAAGAACTTTAAAAAAAAATGTTTAATGCAGAAATGGTGTCCTTTGCTTCAGGGTCCCAGGGCAGCATTTCTGGCATCAGGAACTTACTGCATTAACCCAAGGCACCGGCCCTGGCAGAAGAAGTAAATGTCGGTCTACAATAAAAAGACGTGTCTTTTAGTCAGGCCCAAGAGGGAGGCGGGGGGGCACCCAGACCCCATCAAGCTCAGCAGGAAAACGTGGGTGCACACCTCCGGATCTGGCCTCTTGGAAAGCATACGCTGGGGGCTATGCGCAACACCGTGCTCCACCTTTCCCAGCACAGATGTTACCCAGCCAAGGCCTGTGACTTCTTGTGCAACAAGAAAACCCAGGTGGAGGTGCAAGCCCAAGGCCACGCAGTGCATTGCCACCTCCGTGCTGGGCCACACGGCATGAGGGTGGTTTAAGTTAATGCTGCCCGTCTTCAGATCAGTACGCTACAAACCAAGACATCATCAACTATCAAAACTGTACTGCTTTTGCCACTAATAGCAATGCAGCGCATCTCCTGCCTGCTTGATGCTCTGTTTGAGGCCGATGCTGGAGCCGCACTGGCACCGGGGACATGGGAGCTGGGCTGGTGGGAGCCTCTCCAGCCCATGCCGCAGTGGCCTTTCCCAGCAGGATGGGTGCCCTGCTCTGGGAGCACCAGCTGCAAGGACTAGCGTTGTTACCCTGGGATTTGGGAGCCTTGGTCCCCAGCCAGCACAGCCCACCATGCAGCCCCACCACCCAGGTCTGGGCTCACAGCGCTGCAGCCTTGGCTACGCCAGTCTGCAGGCATTCAAGTTTCATTTAGAGATGTGCGCTTGCTACGTGTTTCTTAAGCTCTTTATTTTCACCTTTGGAAGACTGATTTTTGTGGAAAACCTTTTTTGGGACATATCGTGTTTTCCTCCCAGCAGTTAAACGCACTTTTGCCTGGCAATGACCTGACAAGTCAGTGGAGCCACGCAGAGGTGAAAGCAAAGGTGCCTGCACCTCTCTGTATAAATACTTGCCTTGGCTCCCCTGCAGCACCCAAGGTACTTTAGGGGCTACAGAGAAAACCTGGTAAACAAACTAGTAAATTAATATACTTTGTATAGGAATAAAATATTTCTCTTTTCTCTTCCAGTGCATACCAGCAGCCCGCTTGCATGTGTGTCAGGTACATTTGCCCAGCATGAGGAAGACTATTGTGGTGAAGCCTAGTCTTGTGCACTGCGTGCGTGTGGTGGGGAAAGGGGATGTGAATGACCAGGCTGATGCAGGGGTATTGCTTTGGGTCCATGCTGAGCCCTTCAGCACAACTCCTGAGTCCCTGCCCGGGTATTTGAGAGCCAAGAACAAAGTTTGGCACCTCGCTGAGAGATGCAGCTGGAAACCCAATGGCTGTGAGTGAAACAACAGAAAAAAAAGGAATAGTTTTCAGGTGGGTGGGTGTACGGTAGCTCCTACTCAACCACCAGGAATAAATCCTCCTACCCTGGCCACCCTGGTCTCGCTTGGGTGGCTGCACTCGGCCAATGATGCTTGCTCCTGAGCTACAAGAGTGGCTTTTAGGGTTTTTCAGCTTGTCAGCCAGGAGACATTACTGCAAATCAAGCAAGCGTGTGAATTTCAAGCACAAAAGCCCTTATCTCAATGCAATGTGTTATTGGGTCAGCCCTGCGACACACAGTGGTGCAATGGCAGTGCCAGGGCAGGGGCGCTGGTGTGCCGCCCCTCTGGCTGTCCCTGGCGAGCTGGGGACCTCCACCCCTCATCGGATGGCTCGCTGGTTTAAATATCTCAAATAGGAGGTCAGCTTTGCCTTTTTGAGCTAAAAGAGGTGAACTGCTAAGGGCTTGCTCCTGCAAGCAGCTCAGCTGTCCGATCGCCAGCAGCCGCAGCCTGTGGCACAGGGGAGCAGCAGGCTTGGCTTGGGGTAAGCATGGCAGCAGATGGGCCAAACGTCCCACCTGGGCAGTGCGGCCTGATAACCCCTGCTGTAGGGAGAGGAAGGGAGAGGAAAAGATGCCCTTGCCTGCAGTCGGCCGGAAAAACTAGTAATTGATATATTGGTGTGTTTACAGCTGTGGCGGGCCCTGTCCTACAAAGGAATTGAAGAGTAAAGCTGGCTGCCAATAGTCTAAAAATGTGACGGGCAGCATGCTTTTATAGCGAGCGTGTTTGCCTTCAAGGAAGGTTACAAAGATAATTGGTAATTGTAGGTCAGACAGAACGAATTGCTGCAATTCGTGGGAGAGTCATAAGTCCTGCACAGCCGCCGGGGGCTGTTGTTTTAAAAGTACACGACTGAAAAAAAACCCCCAACATTAAAAAGGAAAGATACCTATTTACAGCCCCCGCAGTGCCCCAGGACATTCAGCAAACCATCAGTTCAGTGAAATAAATTATTATCTGTGTGTGTTTGTGAGAGGCAGGGAGATATGGCATGTGCCTTTCCTGTCCCTCAATCCCGCCCTGCAAGTTGGTGTGTCCAATGCACTGCCGTGCACAAATGCCACCCCGTAGCGCAGGATTTGGGGACCGGGGCTTGGGCAAGCACCAGGGGATGATTTTGTGCTGGAGCACCCACCCCGGTGGGGCTGGGCTGCAGCACGGACCCCGGGGCGGCCTCACTTGGCACCCATTGCTGGGCAGGATGGAGGGGAGAGGAACCCCAGGGACTGGCCCACGGTTGGGGCAGAAGGAAAAGAGCTGGCAGAGGCAGTGCTGGGATGCTGGGATGGGGAGGACATGGGTTTCCTGAGGTGGAGGTGGGATAAAGCAGCAGCCACAACTTGGGACTAGCTGGGGAAAGGAAGGGACAGCTGGTAGCAAGGAGGATTAGTTGCTGGCATTTTAATGACAGGAGCAGGTAACTGCATGTGTCTGAAAATTTGAGGTCATTAAGAAAGTGGTTAAACAAGAGAAAGAAAGCAGGAAGGTAAGTGTGGGCAGAAGTAACTGCCAAAGGCTGAACGCATTTTGATAAGGTCATCTCTGAGAAATCATTTTGAATATCCTGACCTTAGAGCCACGACAGCAAGCCATCTTTTTTAGAGTGGCTAGAATTAATGACAGATGTACAAGCATGAGAAAGCACATTATAAAATCAAACAGAGAAATAAAATATAACACAGAATAAATGTCATTCACTTGATTTACTGGATTAAGTTCACATAAACCTGATCATTGCAGGCAAAGTATGTGGAAAATGTTAATGACTCTGTTTATTGACTTTATGATTTAGGTGGCCCAGAAGCTTCAGCTGGAAAATAGTTAATTTTGCTTCTCATCTCTGCAAGCAACATCTCAGTTTAACAAAGCACAGAGAGATGAGCAAAATTATTTTCTCTCTGCTTCTCCCAGTGGAAAGCAGTCCCTCCGTGATGCAGTGTTTTCCCAGTGTGGTGCCGCCTGCTGCATAGCTCGTCACCTGCTTCCCTTCTGCACGTGTGGGCCATGGGGCAGGGGAAAGGAAAACAGCTTAAAAAACAGAAAAATATGACTTGAGTGCCAAAAAAGCTGTCACAGAAGTGAAAGAGGTGACTGGAATGAATGGCACTGGCTTTATCACGTTTTCGGAAAGGCACACCATTGCAAGTCCCTGTTTTCCTTGAGCGCCACATTAGGGAGCGTCAGGAAGCAGAGTTAGGTGAGGCGGTCTGTAAACAACACCGAGGGTCGAGACACTGAAAAAAGCATTGCGGTGCCTCTGTGCCCATCAGGTGCTAGTTTGCAGGTTGCTATATTATTAACCTAAGCTATTTTTACATCCCAGCCCTGGAAATCGTGCCAGGCGAGCAAGATGACTCACATCAGGCTGCACCAGCCTCGGTAGCAAGGTGCATTTGGGGAAGCTGCCACATCCCAGGCCACTGTCGCACGTGGCGTTCTCCCCATCTCTCCTTGCCCCTGCGCTAGGGCGATGGCCCCAGGGACCCTTGCTGCAGCTGTGGCCGGTCCCCAGGTCCCCTTGGCAGGCATAGCCCCCTCACCCAGTTACTTCATGGTTGCTTTTGTTGTTTTCCCCCCGGGGCTTTTTCCATGGCCAGGCTAAGCAAGCTCCACAGGGACCTGTCACAAAAACAGTGCCTTTGTTTCTAAAAAGTGCAGGCTTTAAATGGTCCTTGGGAGCTATGCTGGCAGGAAGAGACCCCTAGGGCATATGCAGATCTGTGTCCATCAAAAGATTTTGGGAGCCAGGCTGGCCTGGTGAAAGCAGGGCGTTGGTTCATCCAGGGGCTCTCACCACCTAAAGCCCCACTGGGCCAAATGCTCCGCCTGTTTCCCCTGTAGATGATATTCTGGCCCTGGCACCCCCCAGGAGGGCACCACCGCCCGGCACACGTCTCTGCTGATCAGACAGGCACGGTCAGAGCCGGAGACTGAGGGCAAGAGGACCAGCACCAGCATCAGCCTGCGGAGGGGAGAAGGGCTCATACTTCACGTTAAGCTCCTCTCCCGTGCTTTAACACAGCTGCTGTTTTCCTCATTCATTTTGTGGGGCTTTTTCATGGTTTTATTATTTTCATTTCCATTTCTTTTTTTTTTATTTGAATGATTTTTATTTTGTTTCCATTTGCGTTCCTTTGTATTGTGTCTCATTTAATATTTACTGTTATTTATCTGAAAGTGATAAAAAACATATTTAAATGACAATTATACCTATTTAATTCATATTCATTTCTCTTTTATGCCTGCTGTCTCCCTAATGTTTCTACAAAATTTTTTGTGTTGTGAAGACATTTGGAAAAAACCTAAATAATTTTTTAAAAATCAACCTTTTCCCCTTTTCTTCTTAAGAGATGTATAATCATCTTTTTTCCTAAAGCGTTCCTTTGAAAATTTTTGGCAATTTCTGATCTTATTGACATGTTTGCTCTTTCCAGCTTAGAGCTATGCAGAACATTGCCTGCATAGTAATTTCACTAGATGTATCGATTATGACAAAGGGCGGCACTAAAGATGTTATTTACTGTGATCCGAAGGCGGGTTTGGGCCTTTGATTTTGTTGTTGGGGTTTTTTTCAAAGCTGCAAAAAACAGAGAGGGAAAAAAAGAAATCTACTCTTTTAAACTGCTGCGATGTGCTTATTCCCCGATGCGTAGCAAGCATGGGTGGAGTAATGCGGCGCAGGCATGTCACATTCAATGTGCTAAAAGCATATCCGTGTCAATCCGGGGCTCGGGGTGCTCCCCCTCACCATATGGAGGGGGCCCAGCAGCTGCTGCGGCTGTCGTCGCCAGAGCCTGCCTGCTGCACCATATGCTGCTGCTGCTGCTGCTGCGGTGGTGTCCCCGGCAAACATGAGCCCAGCCAAGGCGCGGGGGCTGGGGGTGCTCCTCTAAGCCACTTGCTCTGCTGGAGAAAATAAGCTAAGGAGCTTATCACGGCGTCAGTGCACGTGGCTCGGAGGACTGACCTAGTGGCACCTTCTCCATGGTGGGAGAGGCAGGAGCGTGAGGGGGACCTGGGCAAAGGGTCGCTGCTCACTCTTTATCTGGAAGAAGACACTTGGACCACGAAGCAGAGAAAAACAGTAAGTTAGGGAAACCAGTAAATTAAGAAAATAAATTAAACACCGAAATGCCTGGAAAGTGATCCTGCAAGTAGTTTTTCACTGCAGGCTCTCTGAAAATATCCTGATGTGTGGGTGTCTATTAAAAGCAAGCTGCGTCTGGGATTCAGAGCAAGGTATGAACTCATTCCAAGGACTAATTGCAGTTATGCCACCCATCGGGAAAAAAATGCTGGGTAAAACCAGCCTTCCAAGAAGCTCAGGCACCAGTAACCTTCTCACGTGAAACAAAGGAGAGCAAAGAGACAAGGTATGAGGAGAACACACAAATATTTGCTGGAAGATTAAAAGGAAAACCTATTAATTAGACAAAGTGGGGTACAGCCAAGCATAACAGGGTGAAAAGAAGGCATGGCTAGTTGAGGAACACCTTCCTAATCCATGAAATTTGGCAGACCAAAATATTCAATGGAAACAGAGAAGTATAAAAAAAACTAGACAAAGCAAAACACTGAGAATTCAACATCCATGGGGGGAAAGCTGTGCTGTTTGATAAATGTGTCCCACAGATCTATAACAGATCATATTCTATTCACATGTTAATGTTGGTAGATACTGCCCAGCACTTAGCAAGAGCAACCTCAGCCTTGTTTAAGATAATAGCAGCTTTGTCATTGGGTTTGATGAAGCCAGAAGTTCAAACACAACCCCGAAAATTATCTCCTTGTTCCACAGCTGGGTTAATTAAAATGAAAAGAGACCACGACCCTGAATTTTCTGGCTTCTTCTAGCTCCTGCTTACCTGCTATCATTGCTACTTTTCTGAAAAGTAAATTTGAGAAAGCCTCAAAACTGATAAATACTTTTCCCATTTTCTTGACTTATGATTGCTTTTTGTTCTTAAAGTGCCTTTGGAAGCCTTTCCAGGCCAAAATACCTGAAAGAGCCTGTAAAAAAGGCAGATCCCCATCAGCAACGTCTTGCTGCTAGAGAAAATGAACAGTTTTTGATTAATCAAGAGTTTTGATTAATGAAGGACCAGTCTTTCATGTTATACGGTACCTCATTTTTCAAATCAGCATTATTATTTACTCACTGGCTCAGCTGCACTACAATTTTCTTTGCAAATTCATATTTTGACAAATTATATGGCAATTTTTTTACACTGCAATTACTTTGTGAAACAGAGTTTTACTACTGAATATTCATAGAGCTGTAAGAACACTGCTCACTCATGTACATAAATTACACATCTCCTCCACAATTTTGCCTTTCCCCAAATTATTATGCTTCCATGAGAACGTAGAGAAGAGCTTGCTCTGTACCCCACAGCCCCTGGCAGAAGAAAGAAGCATGGAGGAAACAAGAAATACAAAGAGGAAGATCTGAAAGTGCCTCTCAGGAGGCAAAGTGCGTACCTTTGTACCAGAAAAGAAGAGAGAGCAGGACGCTTCCCATCTTGAACCGCATCTTTTCCTTCCACTTTCAGAAATAGCTCCTTAGTGTGCTGCTCAGCTTGATGGGAAGGCATGAGATTAACTTAAGCATTGCCTAAGCACCTTACTCTCCTCCATTCTCGTGATTTTATCAAGCACCATCAAGCCAACCACACAATTATTACTGTCAAGCTCCATCCTAGAGCATGTGTCATGCGTAACAGTTTTTAAAAGGTAAAAAGTACTGAGGTACTGACGCTCTGAGTGCAAATCTGACTGTGTATGCAGACCTACGTCCAAATAAACAAGGACATACCTACCCAGAAACCACATATATCCCATATACAAATGCAGAAGATGTTTAATCCTTATAAATATATATAGTACATATTGTCTATTATACGTAGTATGTATTCATTATCTTCCACCCCCATTATTTACCTCTACACTGTCAATGCCTTTCCTAATAATAGCTGTGTGTAGAAATCTGCCCTGACCTTACCGCTCTTTCAGTCACCTAATTGCAAGGAGCTGAAAACTGCAATTAGTAGATCAAACAGAAATAGCACATTTCAGTTGTTTACTTGCTGAGCTGTAAAAATCTCAAATCAAAAAAGTAAACCTCCCTTTGCTAACAGTTCTGCCTATAGTATCCTGTCAACCAGTTTACATCAAAGAGAATTACACATTTGATTTTAAAATGACGGAAAGATTCAAGACAACAACAGAGTACTAGTGATTCCAGTGGATCTTGCACCCCTTCCTCCAATCTCTGTTAATTATGTGCAATTAGCAGTGAATTTTTAATGGAGGTTTTTGAAAGCAATTGCTTCAGAAGCAGCTTTCTTTGTTTTAAAAGATCTCAGATTGTATGCACAGGGAATAGATTAAAGCACTGCATAGATCATGTGGGCTGCTGTTGAATTAAGATAGAGCTGTCTTCAGTCTTCTGGTCTACATCCATTCAAAAAAATGCTGCACGAACAAGGATGCTGACTTTTTGGAAACAGTCCCCTGGGGCAGGATTCATCTCACCTACCTTTGGATACCCACAAGTTTGGGATGCACTATAAATGGGATGTCAGGTATGGCATCCCTCTGCAGTCGCATGCAACATGGATGGGACGAGTCTTCTACCAAGGGCTTTGCTCAGCCTTCAGCATTTTAACCTCATCAGCCCAACACTTTTCCTACTTTAATCTACCCTAAGGGAGAAGGCTGGTTATCGCAGGCAGATCCCTGCACGGACACAGCTATCCTGCCTCATGAACCTGAGCCACCTCACCCCAAACACTGGGGAGCATCAATACCTGGCAGGGTAAGCAAGCAGGGCAGCTCATTCCAGGCACCAGAAAGGGGGTCATTTTCCTAAGGGCAGGAGGCTGCTCCTGATTTTTTCTCAGAGGCCTCACACTCATATGCAGCACCCCTCTCAGGGCAGCGAGACACACCAGAAGGTCTAGCCAGGGGGTGAATCTCATTGTGAGGTTCAAGCGTGAGCCTCACTGAGGGTACCAGGGTTGCCTCTGGGCATCCGCTGGGGTGTGGCATCTCGCTCCAGGCTCTAGACAGTATCCAGGCAAGGCTCTCTCTCTTCCTCTCTTTCCCATCTGGTCGAAAATGGGCTGCCACAGAGATGGAGATTTCCAGAGCTGCTGAAGACACTAAGATATCTATTCCCTGTCTTCATTGATGAGCACTTGGTATCTAAATCCCACGGGCTTGAAAATCCCAGCTTAAAAATCCCTAAATACCTTCATCCACATATCTCTTGGAAAAGCAGACCAGAGCTTCAGCCTCTCGCCTTATGGTCTCATAAGCACAGGTCACCAGAAAGCAGAGCTTCCCACCCAGAGAGAAATCACCTACTGTATTTTTAAAAAGCGAAACTAAATTCTTCCCCATCACCCCAAGCAGTTTTAAATCAGCTCAGTTTATGGTCAACTTCACCCTTCAAATAGGTCTTGATTTGGTGTAAGAAATGCAATAGCTCAGAGATCAAGTTCAGAAACAGCACAGCTGTGATTAAAGAACATTTCATCCAAAGGGACACCCTCAAGACTGGTGGGTCCCTAGTTATAAAATTCCCTCCCCACAGAAAAAAGGGCAGCCTTTGTTTAAAAATATGTCTGTAGCATTCAAAAACCAAAAATGGTTCACAGGAAGAGTAGAAGAGCCTTAAAATTAAAGTCTCTGTATAAATGCTATGCAGTTCAGACCCTCTGTTTCTAATGTTGTTGATGGTCCTTCATTTTAATAACTGTAAACAGCAAAACCGTGCTGCCACTGCAGACAGCATTGCTAAATGAATCGCATAGTTAATTCCTAGCAAATACTTTCAGGTACGGAAGACAGAAAACATTTAAAAGCCAGTACACAATACAGCACCAGAAAGAGCTACATTTGCCCTTCATTAAACAAACAAACAAAAATTTAGAAGGATAAAAATTAGCCTGGCATTAATTATGGAACAAAACTGTGCCTGGTACAAACAGTCCAAAGCAGGACAGTTTGATGATATCCACACTGCTACATAAAATGGGCAGAAACTGGTCTGGCAGGTTCACTCCTTTGGCCATGCATCTTCTCCAGGTCCAGCTCATGTCCCATTGGCCCTAAGACATTTTTGTATGTTTTTATGGCCCTCAGCTATTTCAGTGTGTTTTCTTCCCCCAGATAGTGGGGAATAACACAAATGCCACCCTGCACCATTGGGATGCTTTTCCTGCATGAAGCTGAGAGCACAGCTTGTGTTTCCAGGGGTGTGACATGAAGGTGCGTGGGTACATAAAGGTGTGAAGCCCCTGGGATGGCAGGAGGGGGATCCAAGCTGAGTGGAGGCTGTTCAACACCCTGCCTGGGGATGCTCCCTGGCACGTGTCCTTCCCAGCTTCCCAGCTGGCCTGAACCACAATTTTACCAGGAGTTTGTTAAGAATTAAACAGCATGGATGACCAAAGGCCAGTGCTGCAGCCTGTACCTTGGCCTTGCTTTATTAACAGATAGAGACATAGCTGGCCACCATTTGAGAAGCCCCATGCCAGAATCTTATGCAGACTTAATGCTTTCTGCCTGGAGCTTTCTCCTTATGAGAAAGGAACTTGCTTCTGAGCATAGCAGAGCTGTGCATCCATGAGCTCTCAAAACACACACGGGCACAGAGCCCTCCCTGGTGCTTGACTGATCGGCAGCATGCGCGAGCGTGTGCCCTTGTAGGGGAAGCAGGAGGTAAAAGCTCTCGCATGCAAGAGAGAAGTGCAGTTCCACATAGTGATTTCATGTTTCTCCCAAAGAGTGCCAGACAGCGGTGTGCACGGATTCATGCATCTGGGAGCTGAAAACACACGATGCACAATGTCTCAGCACAAATGTGTGATGGGCACACTTTGGTTTTAGCACAGTTAGGGAACGTACACATTTATACATGTACGTGTGAACCACAGGCTTCTCTCAGAAGTAGGATACAGACGTGTAGAGAGAGCAAGACTGCCAGCGCTATAAAACCTTGAGTTAAACCGTCAGGAGCTGGATCCCCCTGAAATGTATGGAACTGTGATGGTCTACACATGCTGAAGATCTGTCTCTTGAAATAAAATGTTCTTTCAAGGAGTCTGAAGTGCTAGCTTAAGTCCTCTTCTGAAAAGTAGCCTTTTTCCTATAAGCAACAAAACACAATGCAGCTAGCTGCTTGGTGCTGGCCACCAGGATCAGGCTCACTCCCTGTAACGCATGCACCTGGGGGAGCTGTGGCTGTCATTGGCAGGGCAGGCATCATGGGATCACCATCGCAATTAGATGGGAAGTACCGAGGGTGGCTGTGGAAGGCAGTTTACCTGAGAAGCGGCACACAACACCTTGGCTTCGCCTCCTGTGGCCTGCACACATGCCACTAACCAAGCTGGGCAGAGGAAAGCCAGACCTACATATGCCTGCACTTTCAGGCTGCAGGATACAGAGGCCCTTTAGTGACATTACAGTGCTTAATGTTATGACCTTATTCTGCTAGGTCACGCTATGTGACACATAGGTGCTTTCTACCCTAAAGAGCTTTTACAACCTAGTCCAGGTATCTGTGCATTGCACTGCAATCTCTAACTGCAGCTTGCCCATACCCCAGAGTGTTTCTTTAGTAAGAGTAATCACTGACAGACGTTAATAGTTTTCTTAAGATGATGACGATTAAGGTAAGTTTCTTAATAAGATCCTGATTAAAGTAAGTTAAGCCAATTTTTCTCTTTCGTCTTTAACATAGGCAAATCACACCCTCCTGCTCTGATCCTGCAAAGAGACTCAAGAGCAACCTCCAGCTCAGCGGAACTAAGGGACTCTCCTCCTCCTCCTCCTGCAGAGACGTCTTGGCCCCAGCGCTTGTTAGGGCTCCCACACACAGACAGATG
Organism: Burhinus oedicnemus; assembly: GCA_008921705.1. Lineage (NCBI taxonomy): Eukaryota > Metazoa > Chordata > Aves > Charadriiformes > Burhinidae > Burhinus > Burhinus oedicnemus. Next base: position 316,209 of record VFFE01006192.1, read on the forward strand.
CCGTGGCAATATCCATGCCTAGCGGTTACCCTTTTCTAAAGGTTTGCACATGCAAAATAAGACAACACGTTATAATTCAAAAGTTAAAACTGCTCTGAGGCAAGCTGAGATGTCTCTTTCTTTCCCGATTAATAAAAACAATGATACACACAGTACTGGGGAAAACAAGGACGGAGTTAACCGTGCTTGCTAGCCGTGGGTTGTGGAAAGCACTGGCCTTTCCCCAGCACTCAAACACTTCTCCAAACAGAGAGGTGAAATCAACAGTGCTCCAGTCTGCCCCGATGAAACATCTCCTCAGGGATGCAGCCTTTGCCTCCTCTGCATGGGTGCTCGCGTGCCCTCAGCCCTGCTTGGGAGGAGGCACAGGCCGTGGCTTCTCCGTGCTGCCGCCATGGCTGCCTCTGGTCTCTGCGGTCTCTTCGGTTAGCCAGCCAAAGGACCAGGGTCAGGTGGGGATCCCTTGCCTGCACTGGCAGGGAAAGGCTTCTCTTGCAGGCGGGCGTTCAGCCCCACCGAGGACGAAGCCTCTGACCTGCAGCAGGCAGAGGCCCCATCTGCGCTTCATCATAGCAGCCAGCCCAGGCCTAAGCTGCACCTGTGAGAAGGGGCCCAGAGGAAGATGCAAAATGGCCCCCACCATAGCCCGTAGATCAGGCAGGCTTAAAAGGAGGGGCAACACTTTTATTGGGCTTCCAGCTGCCCCTTCCCCTACCTGGACGACCCGCAGCTCAGCAAGGCCCACAGCCCCTGCACTGCCCCGGGCCTCTCCTCTGCACCAGAGGCATGGAGGCTACCGGCCACCACAAAACGGCACTAAGGGAGTATGATCTGGTGAGGGACCGGATTAAAACCTCGTAAATCCTGTCCCGCAGAGCCGTGCTGGGCAGGCGGGTGGAAAGCTTGCCTTCGGGGGGGGCGGGCAAAGCAAACCGACACTCCTTGCTTGAAAGGAAATGGTGAAAAACTCACGAAAAAATAGTGAGGGGGCGCTGGTTCCACTGGGGCTCGAACCCAGGACCTTCTGCGTGTAAAGCAGACGTGATAACCACTACACTATGGAACCGCCACGTCTACCACTTACTGCGGCACTGCCCCTATCGACGAGACGCTGGCGCGCCGCCTTCCCCCGCCCGCCCATGCGGGTGCGGCGCGCGGGCAGCCGTTGGGCGGGCGGGCGGCCAGCAGGGGGCTCCCCGCGCTCGCGCTCTCCGCCTCACCCCCCCCTCAGGCCTCCGGGCCGCGGCGTTCCGTGGTTGGCAGCTCGGCCTGTGGTGGGGTACGTGTCTTTTTTGTCATCTCTTACGCCAGGCAATACCTGCCCTGTACAGCGTTGACAGGACTGCGGTTAAAAGTTACGAACAGAGACTATTATTTGGAATATAAAAGAAAGGTTTGTTAATTTTCAGAAGCATGTGGTGCCTGTAAGCAAAACAGTGTATTGTTTATAGCTAAATATCATCATTGCCTTTGCTCTTGAAATGAATAATATTTTGCTGAAGCAGCAGATGGTTTACCTTTACAAGGTAGAAAATTTTGTCTTTTTGTCATTGGGAGTAATTTCATAAGGATAAAGTGAAAGTAGAGGTGAAAAAAATAATTTCCATAGACTTTGCTGACCCTCTACCATGTATGTGGTGGCTGCTCTTAGTAGTTGGCAGTTCCCAGTCTTTAAAAAAACAATAAAAAATAATTTTAAAAATCCTTTTACATACTGATCATTAGTGTGTGAGTCAAATCTGTGTACCCTCCTGACCTGGAGAGCCTCATTTAACCCAGAGGTGCTTTTTGGGAAGAGATAGTCTGGTAGGCTTGAGGCTTCCGGACATAGGTTTTGTACTCTCTGTGCAGCTTATGGTTCGCCAGACCAACAAAATGCAGATCAAACTGTCATTAGGCAACTTTCGTTCCCATTTCTTTTTCCTCATGTTGCTTTACTAAGATTTGGCAGAACCTGACTGCTGTAGATAGCTATCATCTCTATAGGCTTGAAGTAGAGGTTGAAGCTAACTTGTGAGGGAGGTAGAGTGTGCAAATTAGTTCATTAGTCATCACTTCCCAGAATAATCTGCATTCAGCTGATAATTTGGGACATTTTCCTTTTTTAAAAAAAATTGTTCTCATTTTTCAGAAGGTATCCTAATGATTTCATAGTGTTCTGGTCTAGTTTCTTGGCCTTCAGGAATTTAGAGGCCCTACAGCTGCCTTTCTTTCACATTTCTGATTTTGTGTTCTTTTTGACAAGGATGCTGCTAGTTTTGATGTCTTTTATTCATCATCTCACCCAGAACTGTCAGGGGGTGGGGGGGATTTCTTTTCCTGTTCACCCAAATTAACCTACTCCTTCTGATTTATGAGAACAGATTTCTGTCATCTCACTGACTGAGACAGAGTTTAAAATTGTTCTGGACATTTATTTCTCTCTTCATTTCTTCTGGTTTTTTTTATTCTTTCTGCTTGTGACTGGACACCCAGGTCTCTCAGGCAGGGACTTGTCCCCTGGCTAGTACTTTAACATACTTTGTTGGGTCACATGAAAATACTTTTTTGAGCTTGAAAGGGGAACCACTGCTAGGGCTCAGAAGGAGCACATTCTCTTTGACTATGATTATCTTCAGTCTTTCTGAAAAATATCAGTTACATCACTTTGTAGTGGGTGCTTCTGCGAAATGGGCCTGAAGCAGAATTTGAATTATGTATGTGGAATGCCTGCATGGAGGCTTGCTCAGGAGATTAATGTTTCCAAAGTATTTGGAAAACAGAATACATGCTATTACCTCAGGAAGGGCTGCTTGTAAAGGGATGTCCTGATTTCTGTGCTAGCAACATAACCGGGTTTTTTTCTTGTCACGTTAGACTGCTCAACAACATATTGACAGAATTTTTTGACCTTCTTTCTGTTGCAGCCGTTGATGCTTGCTAAAACCCTTTTCAGCATCTTAAGTGTGCGTGTGATGCATGACTGCTGAACAAAAAAGCAGTAGCATGTGTGTCCTTGTTGATTGGACTAGTATATTCTCTTTGCCCTATGTAGAAAGGCGAATGGTCTTATTTGGTACAGCCTATATCCTTGGACTTGAATGGGAAAGGTTAATTTGGAAAGCACATTTGTGTTTCCTCAAGTTGCATGTTATTGTGATCCCCAAACGTAACTGGAGAGGTGGCTCGGTCCAGCAAGACTGACTCTTTATCAGGTTGCTTGGTCACGTCAGACCACTGAGACAGACAATGAACAACTTCCATGAATAACAAAAGAAAACATGCAGTGGAGGCTTTATGTCCTATGGAACCCAACAGCGAAGGGTTTGAACCCTCTCCCATTGATCTTGGATGAAACATTTTTGATGGATTTGTTGGCCGTTGGAACAAACCTTATAGCCTCTCATTATGCAGAGATCTTGGTAAATGCCAATATAGACGAATTTATCAGGTACAGTAAATGTTTTATAAATAACATGTATCCCCAGAGTGCACTGGAAAGAGGTTATGATGTATTTTTGCTTGCATGCATTTTGGCAGAACAGCGTGATCATACATAAATGATTAGCTACTGTAACTCTGATCAGGGAAAGTGCATCCTGCCAGAAAAACAAACATCAAAACTCTTCTGGGTCATGCAGAATTATCACGCCTGGTGTGTATTCCATTTACTGTCTCGTTTCACAGGAGAGGAACAGCTTTGAAAGTGGAAGCTTATGTCTGGGACTCCAGAACCTCAAAAGGACTAGCTCAGTCAATCAAACCAGTGCATTCACACAGTGCCTTCTGCTTTGCTGGTTTGGCACTTCAGATACCTTTTGCACATTAATGAATGTATCCGTTCTGTCACAGTAAAAGCAGTTGTCTGTCTGTCCAAAAAGATTATTTGATCACTCTGTCCTTCACAGTGGTGGTTGATGCCTTTAGAACTGTCACCAGACTGATGGCAAAAACTCCGTGAGAATACTGTGTTACAGTATTGTTAGACCTTTGAGGCAGGGGCAGGAGGGTGAAGATCTTGCTTTGTTCACCTCTGTTCTCAGAAATCTTTTGCTCCCTATCCAGTCCTGGTGGGACTCCATCACATGGAGAGGTTGCAGACCAAGGGGCACAGTGATCCCCATCTTGTGGCCCATCCATGTGGAGCTTCCTCCCACCACAGCATGCTTTATAACCTGAGGTCCTCTTTGGACTCACAGGCACCGGCGCTGACTGCACAGAAGTGGCTGCTGTGCTCTGTTCCATTGCTGCACAGCAGCAAGCAGCCCCTCCCGGCTTTCAGAGAGGGGTGGAAGGACAGACTGGGAGTAAAGGTGGTGCATAGGTGCTGAGGACTGGGCTCAAGACTATACTGGTGATATTACAATACCATACTTCTACTGACATCTAATATTTTTGAGTGGTTTGGTGGTGTATGTGTTGAAAATTGCAGTGTCCCCATGCTATCGATACACTGCCCCATACCAGAAACAGCAGATTCCTCAGGGGCTGTTGTGCTAGCAGTGGGCAGTAATGAATCACCTTGGGTGTGACAGCTCTGCCCTTCCCTGGGCATCTGTGCAGTGACTGAGAGCCCGTGTGTCCTGGTTTGAGGACACCATGGCCAGCACGGCGAGGAGCTAGGTCAGAGGTGCGGGCTCTGCTGCCAGGGATCAGGGTCTGATTTCAAAGAATGCAGTGCCACAGCTTCCTGACTGCGCAGGGGAGCAACGTTGCAGTGTTCTCAGCTTGTCTGATCCCTTTCCAGTAATCAGATGAGCAGTGGGCGAACTAACCCATGAACTGAGTCCACTGAATTCCAGTCACACGTTTATGGGGAGAACATGTGCATGCACATGAAGAAATGAAATGTACAGGCATTAGTGCAGTGCTTCATACTTGTTCCATTATCTGGTTATGACAGTGTTTTGGAGAACACCTATATCACTAACATGCGGATACAATGTCTCATAGTAAATGCAGTAGTTCTTTCCTTAAGTGCTTTCATAACCATGCCAATTCCATCAGATAACCACATAACTGGACAGCCCTTATGTTTTTTTCCAGTGTGCTAGATCTACTAAAATGCAAATCATTGCCTCAACACAGCCGAAAGGCCATTCCTCTTGAAAGAGATCATGTGACGTCAGATGCGAAGCAGATAACTTCAGCCCATCCCTTTTTCTGCCTGAGATTCAGGAGGCATGGTGACAAAACAGCTCTTCAACAGCACGCGTACGGCGCAGCTGGAGGGCTGCAGCCATGAGCTTTCACATCAGGCTGGCCGATGAAAACGCCGTTTTCCCCTGACTCTTTCTGAAGAGCAGTGCTCAAGAAATTGCCTCTCGGGAAGCTGTATAAATAGGTGGAGAGCAAGTGCATTGCAGCTCCTGAGAGCTCCAGAGCCCCAGAGAGAATTGGAGCACCTGTTCTGCAGAGCCGCACCCCTCGTTGTGCAGTTCCACTTCCAAAAAGGGGCTGCTTTCTCTTAAAAAACGAATCTTCTAAAGGTACTCTTGTGGAAAAAAATCTCGATATTGCTGAAGCAGAAATATAAAACAGGTAATATCTTTGGGTGGGTATATATGTGTATATATGTATATATGTTTAGCTTGCTCTTTAAGAGGAAATTTACTTCATCCTAAGTCTGTGTAGGGAATGACAGATATATGTGGGACTATATGATTTTACCCCGAGAAAAATCAGTGTACTTCAGGCTATAAAGTTTGACTTGGACTGGATCATTTATCCAGAACTTATGAGTACAGATGAGGTCAAATAGCTTTGAGACTACTGTATTTCATGTACTATTTGTTTTAGGAAAAGTATTTTTTAAATTATAATTTTGAAGCTTGTTCTGATGTTTAACTTGAACTTTATTAAAACCAATATGAATTTCAGCTGAAGCATGAACTTCATTTTTAAACTGGCTCAGATTTCAACACATATTTACTCTATTCTAGATCCTTGCTTTTTCTTCACTTTCCCCCTTCAAGTAAGGAGAATTAAATGGGATGTCATTAAGACCCTGCTCATTAACTGCAGGATGGTGCGTGATTCAGGTTTTCCTTTTCCTCCAGGATAATAAGCTACAACAGTTGTTGACTTTTATGCTGTGGTTGAGTCCAGTTTACTAGAGCTAACTTTGCTTCAGGATTTTTAGTTTTCTCCTTCCTTTCTGAAAGAATCTCCCCCTAGAGGCGTTTAACATTTCTGGAAAGTGATATGATGGCTTTGCTTATACTTCAAGGCGATCTGCACCCCATTTGTGCACTTGTATTTGCTACTCCTCCTCTTTTTTAAAAACATTCTCCTCAAAGTCTTGCTGCGCAAAAAATCATGCTACTTGCTTTGTTTATTTTCTGCACAAAAAAGTGTAAAAGTTTTGTGTAAATGTACCCTTTATTGATCGTAAATAACATGAACTGGCTTTTTCCTATCATTTTTCTACAGATCCTCTTTGGATTTGCATGCAGTTCCTGAACTCAATGATTGCTTGAACAACCTCTGCCTTTTCACACCTTTGCAGCTCTTGCTTTCATTTCTTTTTGCAGTGCATGTTTGTGCTCAGGAATATGAGTCCGCCTTAATGAGCTGGTCCGTCTTCATCATATTCTCTTTCAGGCTTTGCTGGCTTTCCGGTATCTTACTACATCCATTCCCTATTGATTCCTGGCCCAAACGCTGAGATCTATCACTACAGCCATTGCTAGAAATTATTCCATCAGTTCTATATTGAGCTTAGCCATGCTTCTCTGAGCAGGCTGAAGAAATTATCCGTAAACAAAAAGGCTTTCTCATTTCTTTCTTTCATATATATAATCACTGAAAGACACTTAATAGAAATGTCAGTTTGTCCCATAGATGTAAAATAACAGACACCTAAACACATACTGCTTTGCCTGTTTGATGTTCTTGTATCAGCCCCTTGGCAGACCAAATTCATCACTGGTGTCAAAATTACAGCTCTTGTGTGCCACAGGCAGGTTCTATTTCACTCTGTTAGTTGACTGTGGCTGCTTCATCCCACTTTCTGCAGGGTGTGTCATTTAACTAGTGAAATCTTTAACTCATCTCCAGATTCCCACCCTTGACAATACCAACTCTGGCAACAAGAGAGTTGAAGAGTTGTCCCTCTGCAGGTACTAACCTGGGTATTGTGATTTAATGTCTGGGTTCCCTTCTCTAGGGTATTTTGCTCTTTCCTGCGTCATTCCCTCAGCAATGCACAGAAGCAAACCCATCATAAATCCACGTTATAGCATCTGTTTCTCAGTTCTCTGGAGTCCTCATTTCTGAAGGAAAACAACTCAAAATAAAGTCTGAGAATCACCAAAAATTAAAAAATTGACAGCAAGAAAATATCAAAGGAAAGTCCCTGTCATTGGAAGCATCCACCCATCCATCCATCTGATCTTTATGGAGAAAACTGTCCCTAGCTCATCACCTCTCCAACCACACGTACCTTCTAAGGTGTGTTATGGGAGAAGATCATAACTATTTGTTCACAAATAACAGTTGAGAAAGGGGCGAGTAGGGAAAGGAGGCACGTTGCTGGAGATAGCCATTGAAACAACTTGTAGGGGAAGTAGCATAATTGTGGAAATCTCATCCCAACAAAAGTAAAGGGAGGTGCCTTTCATTCTTGGTTTATCAAAGGTAAGAAACAAATGGAACAAAGCCAGATTAAGAAGTTAAAGCCTAGTGGCTCACATTCATATGGCTTCCATATCCTCAGGCTTGACCTAGCTTACACTTGTCTGCCAGTAGCACAGCTCATCTAATGTTTAAAGATAAGGCATGCCTGAAAGGATGGCTGTCTGCCCAAAGGACCTGCAGCCTGATTTCATTAAAAGTCAGCTATATATCTTTACAAGATTTCCATTATTCTTGAGGCAGCCTGGTCTTTACGTGACTGACAAACTGGAGGCGTGATTGATTTTGGGCAGCACCTATTACATCCGGATCAAATGGTGCTGATTCATTATCTCTGTAAATCAGGCTCTCGACAGCTCAGGTTCTGAAACTAAATTTCTGAGCACTTGCTGCAGTGTTACCTTCAGTGACTCCTATCCAGAAAAAGAGCAGCATGTGCCGCTCCAGCTTAGCTCGGTGCATGTCTATTGGCATGACTGGAATGCCATTTTATTTTACTTCAGTGGATGGGCTGTGTATTCAGTGCCTGCCCATCACAAAATTGCCTTTTTGCTGAACTGGGAGAAATGTAGCAATTTCTTGGAGTTATATCTAAAAATGAGACAGATCACTGGCCTGTAGAAATTGAATTACTGCCTGCTTTTTAGTGAACGTGACAGATTCTCTCTTAAGGGTAAATCAGTGGTATAGTATCCAGAATGCTAACACAGCATCATGTCCCAAATTCTCATCCAGCTACCTTGTAACTCTGAAGCCTTTTTCAATGCCTTGGTAAAAGCCCAGCTTTCCGTTTCATCAGCCAACATTTGGGGGAATTTTGTAATGGCAAATGATTCTTCACCAGACTTTGCTACACTGCATAGTGAATAGCTCACAGAAACGATTCTAATGTTTTAGATGCTTGGTTTTCAACCTTCTTCCCCATGGAAGGCCTTCATGGCCTTTGCTTGGTATTTTTTTATGCCTTTGCCCAGAGCGGCAGGGTTTGGCATGGAGCAGGAGTTCGCTTGAACCAACATACCTGGGGGGCAGGAGGTGAGAGATTTCTTCCTTTGGAGCTTCCTTTCCACTTGTTCATGATTAATCAGACAAGAAGGGCAGAAAGTGAATTTGCTGGGCCTGGGCGGACACCATGCTTGCTGCCGTCTTCAATAGGTGTGGCTGGTCTGGAGCCTGGACATGCAGGTTGGCAGCCAGAGTGGCTCTGTAGCCATCTGAGAAGCCATCAGGAAATAGGGTAGTAGTTGAAATGTTCACTATGGCCTTTTTAGGATGCAGATATTTGGGACTGAAGGTGATGATTATTCCCCTGGACTAACTCTTTGTTGGACAGATTTTGCCTTTTTAAGAGGTTTAATAATAGGATATACATGTGCAATTTTTCCTCCAAGCTTTGAGTGTGTGTTTCAGGCTTCATTTACTGCTATCACCATAAAATTTCTGTCCTCGTGTCTCTATCTTTTTTATTTCTTTGCTCAAGGAGGTGCTAGAAGTCCACGAATGTCGAGGTAGGTGGAGGAAAGAGCGGGGATGACTGGCAGAAAAGCTTACGTCATTGAAAGTAGGGTGTGATAGTGATTCAGATCCCCATTTCTTGGATTAGCCCATTGTTTGCTATGGCTTGGGTGGAGTCCTGACTTGATGGTTCTGTTTGGGGCTTCTGTTGCTGGGCACATGCTGGCCTGCCCTTTAATGAAGATAGTCTTGCTGTAATAGGACTTAGATTGTAAGCTCTGTTTTGCTCTTGGTCCTAGACTTCAGATCACAATTCAAGTTGTGGCTGGCTGGTTTGAGATGGACTAATGAAGACTTGAGATTCTCCTAAGAGGGCAAGTGAGGAGATGGTATTCAGGAAAACAACAATTGTTTGGAGATAAGACAAATTTGCCCATTATCAGTGCTGTATGTGATGCTGTCAAAGACGTTGACTGGCTCAACATTAATGTAACAACACTTGTTTGAATGTCATGGTATCTTCTTCAGAGGGAAGGAAAACAGTCCATTGTGGGGAAAAAACCCTAAAAACCTTCTTTCCTGAAATAAATACTGACTCAGAAGGTGGCAGACCCAGCTCAAGTGTAGGATTCCCTTCTGTTGTGGGACCCTGAAAAAAAGTCCCACAACTATAAACAGTTGTGTGATATTAACATAACATAACATAACATAACATAACATAACATAACATAACATAACATAACATAACATAACATATAAAACTGTAAATATTCCCACAACAATAAATATATTCTAACTATTGAAATTGAAAGTAGGCTAGTTATTAATTTGTGGTTTTCTCTCTTTCTTATCCTGTTATTTTTACTTCTGCTAGTAAAGCCAAAGGAAAAGTAGTTAAGGATTCATTTTATGCTGATGCATGTCTTCCTTGCTTTAAAATTCAAGTTAAAATAAAAGGAATATCAATAGGAATATCAATATCATAATATCAAGGAATATCAATAGCCAACATGGATTCACCAAGGGGAAGTCACATCTGACTAATCTGATAGCCTTCTCTGATGGCGTGACTGGACAGATGAGGGGAGGGCAGTGGATGTTGTCTACCTTGACTTCAGCAAGGCTTTTGACACTGCCTCCCACAGCAACCTCACAGGCAAGCTTAGGAAGTGTGGGTTGGATGAATGGACAGTGCGGTGGATTGAAAACTGGCTGGCAGATAGAGCTCAGAGGGTTGTGATTAGTGGCACAGAGTCTAGTCGGAGGTCTGTGACACGTGGTGTTCCCCAGGGGTCAGCACTTGGTCCAGTCCTGTTCAACATATTCACCAATGACCTGGATGAAGGGACAGAGTGTACCCTCAGCAAGTTTGCTGATGACACAAAACTGGGAGGGGTGGCTGACACACCGGAAGGCTGTGCTGCCATTCAGCATGACCTGGACAGGCTGGAGAGTTGGGCAGAGAGAAACCTCATGAAGTTCAACAAAGGCAAGTGTAAGGTACTGCACTTGGGGAGGAATAACCC
>VFFE01006193.1:7879-18432 GCA_008921705.1 Burhinus oedicnemus
GGGGGTTGGCTGGGGGGCAGGAATCTGCGATCTCTGCTCGGGACATGCTGGGCAACCAACCATGGGGTGGTGAGAGCAATTTGTGTAGCATTGGCTACATCCCCAGCAGCGTGGGCAGCAGGGCCAGGGAGGGGATTCTGCCCCTCTGCTGCGCTCTGGGGAGACCCCCCTGCAGTGCTGCCTCCAGCGCTGGGGCCTCGGCACAGGAGAGACATGGACCTGCTGGAGCGGGGCCAGAGGAGGCCACCCAGATGCTGCCAGGGCTGGAGCCCCTCTGCTGGGAGGCCAGGCTGGGAGAGTTGGGGGGGTTCAGCCTGGAGAAGGCTCCTTGGAGACCTTATTGCGGCTTTTCAGTACTTAAAGGGACCTACAGGAAAGATGGGGACAGACTTTTTAGCAGCGTCTGTAGCGATAGGATGAGGGGTGATGGCTTCAAACTGGAAGAGGGGAGATTTAGATGAGATCTAAGGAAGAAATTTTTCACTCTGAGGGTGGCGAGACACTGGCCCAGGTTGCCCAGAGAAGCTGTGGCTGCCCCATCCCTGGAGGTGTTCAAGGCCAGGTTGGACGGGGCTCTGAGCAACCTGATCTAGTTGAAGATGTCCCTGCTTATTGCAGAGGAGGTTGGAGTAGATGGCCTTTAAAGGTCCCTTCCAACCCAAACTATTCTATGATTCTAAGTTACTGCTTGCTCTGGTGGTTTTGATGTACTTTTAACAAAATTGAATAACCCTGGTTTGCTCCTAGATCATATCCTTCGAATTGTAAGCAAGTCTGACCAAGGTGTATTAAACCAACCAAGCAGTCTAAAACAACTGTTGTCTAGAGATCCTGGTGCTGGCAGAGCAGAACTGATGTAGGATGGTTTTCTCCAACCATGAATGTGATCTGTGATGGGGAGGAGACTGAAGCCAACAGAGCATGGACCCGAGGTTGAGTTGTATGCAAATAAAAAGCAAATGAGATTGGTGGCTTGGGTTATGGTAGCAGGCTGGGATTCAAGAGGCTGAGGTCTGTCCCTGTCAGTTGCCCCTGTCCTCAGCATGTCGCATCACCCCTCCAGACGTCTGGGTTTTCCCCTTTGACTTTTCCACATTGCCCAGTTTGGAGCTGCAGTTGCTCCAGTAGCATGGCTGGATGGCTGGAACTGGAGAAAGATGCCCACATTTGGTTATTTTTATTTTTTTTGTGTGTGTGTATTTGTGGTCAGATCCATGTGCTGTTGTTCTCCATCTGCTTGTGCGTGTCCTGACTGATGTGCTGTCAGGTTTTGGGAGGGCACAGTCTCTCTCCATTTTCCTCTGACCAGAAATTCGAGCCTCAAGCTGAGGTGCCCTTCAGCTAGAAATCACTTTAAAATACTATATTTCCTATCAAAGGCTTCCATTTTTCACAACTGGAATTTTTCTGACAAAAAAAGGAGGAGGGAAAAACATCAGAAAACTTCCTGCTCTAGTTTGATTTTTTTTTTTTTTTTACTCAATTATTTTTAATGAATGAACAGGAGGTTTACTGTGTTCAGGAGACAGAGAATGGGGTAGGGTCTGCAGTGAAGACTAAAAGCCATGAATTCCCAGAGGCACTTTGACTTGAACAAGAGCCCTCTTCATGTCGGATGGCTGGCAATTCCAGAAACCAGTCTGTGCCTCCGATCGCTCCTTCGTTTCTAGGTGGGGAACGCGAGCTATGCTGGAAGAAGCTCTCCAGCAGACGCATCTGCCACCTCGCGTGGCACGCCGGGGTGCTGGCTCGAATGGTGGTATTTGCGGAGATGCTGGAGGGAGCAGACGGAAAATTGAGACTGTACACAAAGTTATCATGAGAATCCTCTCCGGTCATGGGGACTGGAGGTGGAACGTTGCTATTAATGTTGACGGAAAGAGACCCATGGGTTGGATGGTGGGGAGATATTCACAGTGTCTGGTTGTAGGTGTTGAAAGTGAGAAGATGGTTTCAGAGGTTCTTTATATAGCCGACAAAGAGGGCCAGCTTCCTCCAGAGCAAATTTAGATCGTTTAATCGAAACCTTTGTTTGGAGCAAGCCTGCGGTTGACTGCACACGAAGACCACTAGAGCCTTACACACGCGTAGGTAATAATTCTTGTTCAGGGTAGCTACAGATAAATACACTTGCTATTTTTTCAGCGTGGAGCAACTTCCACGTGTTTTTTTTCAGTAGCTGGTTACAATTATTAGAAACAGGCTTAATGTTTCTGATCACAGAAACCTCTTGACCAGAACACGGATCCTATCAGCAGCTGAAATGGAAAAAAAAAAAAATTTAACTAACTTGTTAGGTTGGGTTACTCTGCACAATGTTTAATTATAACTCAGTGTTAATGTGGAGAAGTCAGTCGAGTGTTTTTATAGGTGTGGTTTGCACCGACTTTTCGCTAACATGGGACCATAGAGCACTCAGTTTTGGGATTTGGAAGGTTGAAAAAATACGTATTTAAAGGGAGGAAGGGGATCTCTGAACAGTTTTGGCAGAATAAACCTCGGTTCTGCTTGAAGTAGCAACGAGACAAGGAGGGAGTCCGCTCTGCCAATAACATTTAATGAGGAGTGATTTCCTGGTGCAGCGTGAAATATAAATTAACACCCAAGAGGAACGCAGAATTGAAAGGGAACTCGGTTTATCCACTTTCCTGAAATAATGAATCTAGCAATAAAAGATTTTTTTTTTTTTTTTGGCTCGAAGCCAGAGTGCAGGGAAGCGAGTTGGAGTTTTTTTCTATTGATTTTTAGTGGGCTCGTCTGATCCTTTTGCTGCTCTTCAGCCTCCCCGCTGTCACGCCGTCTTTCCGGTCGGTAGCAAACGCTACCTGCCTTTCCTGTCTTTGCTCTTCAGATGAAGGCTGGGTCTTTACAGTGGTCTGCGGTGAAGGGCTTGTTCGTGTTTGTTTTGTTTTTTCTTGCTCTGTGGTTTAGGGTTTTTGCCTTCTCTTTGTGAATGTTAGTGATGATCTTTCTTGACTTGAGGCCCTCCAGGCTAAGGGAGATTTAAGTCTGAAGTGAATCAATAACTCTTTAGTTTCTTTAGGTTTTCTTCATTTTTCTTTTGCATTTTGCGCCCAGAGAACTGTCTTCTGTTTTATTGAATATTGTTAAAAGACCAAGGCACCCGTGGAGCCGACTCACTTGGATTGTGAATGCAGGTTTATTCTTGCTGCCTTTTAAGCCCCCTTAACGCTGGCTGTGAAGGGTTTTCATGGGTTGTCATGAAGAAGAAAATTATGGTACCCCACTTGCTGCACGCGTCTCAGCTAAACTTCTTCCGCAAGACAGTATGGTTTGGTTTTTTTTTTTTTTCCTCTGACTGGTCTCAGTGGTGGCTGAGTGTAAAGTTGTTAACGTTTTCTGGCTTTTTAGTCTTTTAAAGACAACATCTTTTAATCGGGAAAAGAAATCTGCTTTCTTGAGCATCTCCTCGCTTCCAAGCAACCGCAACCTCACCCCCCCTATATGTCAGGGTCTTTAGGTGAAACGCTGCTCGCTGTGGTTTCGGCTGCTCTGGGAGAGCTTTGGGGACCTACTGCCACGGAGGGTTCGATGTGAGCGTCGGTGCAACCCTCACAGTTGGATGTGAATCAAAAGAGGGACTGTAAAAAAACCAACCAACCAAACAAACAAAAAACCCAACAAAAAACATTGGGGGGGAAAAAGAAGTGTGCCTGTTCCCATCTGTGAGCTGCCGTGATTAGCTATCCTGGTATAAAAGGGGGCAAGCTCCCAGCAGCATTACAGCGGTGGCATTTGACTTCCTTCACCGGAAAGCTTCTAGGGATGTGCAAGTTGGAAGGGACCCAACTTCGCCCACGCTGGTTGCTGGACCGTTGTTTGCTATGAGCTAATCCGTGCAGGAATGGAGACCTTAATCCATCCAGCACTGGCATTTCCTCTTACCCATTCACAGTTCAAAGCAGGCTTCTCTCTTTCCAGTTCATTTTGAAACTCTATGTTGCTTCTGGATGCCAGAGAGGATGCTGGAGGCGGTGGGTTTGCTTTAAAAGGGGGCTCCTGCAGTTTTATCCCATGGCCAGGAGATGTAGGCACATCTCAAGGGTGCAAGTCCTGCTGCTCACTTGGGATGAGCTGACAAGAGGTCTCCAGCAACCACCGCAGGTGGAGGTGGACATTCCAGGACTAGTGTCAACTGAGTCTAGGTGAGTCAGCAACTTCAGTGAAGCGAAATATTTATGCTCTGCTTCACCCACAGGCTGCCAGCAAATCCGCTGGCTCCAGCCTTGGCTTTTCTTGGCTTTAATGGAGCAGACCTTCATAGAATGGTTTCGATTGGAAGGGACCTTAAAGATCATCCAGTTCCAACCCCCCTGCCATGGGCAGGGACACCTCCCACCAGACCTGGTTGCTCCAAGCCCCGTCCAACCTGGCCTTGAACACCTCCAGGGATGGGGCAGCCACAGCTTCTCGGGGCAACCCCAGCCAGGGTCTCACCACCCTCCCAGTCAAGAACTTCTTCCTAATATCTAACCTTGAGCCAATTGTGTACTGCCCCTTCTGAAAATGCAGCTGCCTCCTCCACCTGGGTGCAAAGGAGGAGTGAGGGGGCCAGCTTAGCTCATTGCACAGCATTTCAGCGACCTTTGGGAATATATCTGGTAGTAAATAAGCAATTTAATGTGATCTCACAGCATGTTGTACCCCTTTGTTTTGCCTGCATGCCCCAGACCAGGCTTGGGACATAATTTCTGATAGACTCATCTTAATTATAAAAAAACAAAAAAAACCCAAACAAACAACAAAAAAACCACACCACCCCCCCCCCAAAAAAAAAAACAAACAACAAACAAAACCCATTAAATTTAAACCTCAAGAAGAGGGGGATGTGTAAATGCAATGATAGCCACTTCTGAGCAAATGGAGTCTCACCCTGGGCGATCCTGATTTTAAGATCTTAAATGTTCCTTCTCTGTTCTGAGTTCAAATCACACTCTATTCAGATCCTGATGCTGTGCTGATCTGCTTTTTCAGAAGATAATGGCCAATTTGGTGATCTAAAGGCTTGATAAAGTGTTCATCAAATAAATAAGAGAGCCTGAGAGATTTGAGAGTGTTCAGCATGGAGAAGACGAGGCTCTGGGGAAACCTTATAGTGCCCTTCCAGTATCTGAAAGGGGCCTACAAGAAAGCTGGGGAGGGACTCTGGATCAGGGAGTGGAGCCATAGGACGAGGGGAAGTGGTTTTAAACTGAAAGAGGGGAGATTTAGGTGAGGTATTAGGCAGAACTTGTGGACTAGGAGGGTGGTGAGAAACTGGCCCAGGTTGCCCAGAGAAGCTGTGGCTGCCCCATCCCTGGAGGTGTTCAAGGCCAGGTTGGATGGGGCTTTGAGCAACCAGGTCTAGTGGGAGGTGTCCCTGCCCATGGCAGGGGGGTTTGGAACTAGATGATCTTTAAGGTCCCTTCCAACCTAAAGCATTCTGTGATTCTATGAATTATCAAATAAGCATGGTTCTGGCCTCTCTAGAACAGCAGAGTTGTGTTGTGTCCACCCCACAATTCAGCAGAGAATAATTGCGGCAGACAAATGCGCGTTAGCTCTGTGTGTGGCTAGTTTTGGCAGAGGATCTCTTTCTAGTAACAGTCAGGGAACCTCCTCTAAAGAAACTTTTTAAAAAGTATGGATTTGTTGGTTGACGAATTTCTGTGGTTTACAAATGGCATCACACTAAGAGATGGCTTCCAGCATATGTGCGATCAGCTGGAATGAAGAAATGGGTGAGAAATCTCATCACTTATATAGCAAGCTTGACTAAATTGAAATAGTCCCTGTAGGAGGGGTAGGTGGGAGTGTGTATGTAGATGAACTTCATAATATCTCCTACAGATCTTACAGGAAGGTAAAAAATAGTCTTCCTGAGCGCCTCTGCTTTCCTGCGCCACCGGTGCCAGGTGGTAAATAATGCTGCGACCTTCGTCTGTCTTGGGGAGTTGCAGCAAAAGAGGCTGGCGCAGACTTCAGTTATCCAAAACTAATCCCCCAAATTGGAAAATCTCTTCTGTGCTCTCCGATATGAAGTTCAGGGCTGTTTTTAACAGGTTAGATTAAAACTTGCAACACAAGAGCTGATAAATTGCACAAGACAACTTCACAGTTGAATCACAAACTGTTTCTTTCTGTAGCAATTTCACTTAATTTGTGTTTTGTTTTTTTTAATTTATTTTGCCATCATCCCTTACTCTGGAGTTGGTTGTGCTCCCACCTAATACAGGGTGGGGATTGGAGATGCACAAAAGTGATGGAGAATGTGGATGAAAAGCTAGGGTTTTTGTTTGGGTTTTTTTAGGGTTTCTGTGATTTAAAAAAAAAAATATTAAAAATCACTGACAACCTGCAACTTGGTAACATGTCTCAGTCTTCATTTGTTTCCTTTTGGGGCTGTTCTGATTTTTGACTGTAGATACTCTTGGAGTAAGAAGTCTTATTCCCATTGCTAGAAGTGGCCTGAGAATAGACCTGAGATCGCAAGCACAGTGATATGTCTAAGATGCCTGTTTTTGAAAGTGCTTCTGCAGTGCAAAATCTTCAACCTGTGCCTGACCCATCAAGGGATGGGGTTCTGCCCCTCTGCTCTCGTGAGACCCCACCTAGAATACTGTGTCCAGCTCTGGAGCCTCAGCACAGGAGAGACATGGACCTGCTGGAGCAGGGCCAGAGGAGACCACGGAGATGATCAAAGGGCTGGAGCCCCTCTGCTGGGAGTCCAGGCTGGGAGAGTTGGGATTGTTCAGCCTGGAGAAGAGAAGGCTCTGGGGAGACCTTAGAGCCCCTTCCAGTATCTGAAGGGCACCTACAAGAAAGCTGGAGAGGGACTTTTCACAAGGGCATGTAGTGATAGGACGAGGGGTGATGGCTTCAGACTGTAAGAGGGGAGATTTAGATGAGATCTCAGGAAGAAATTTTTCACTGTGAGGGTGGTGAGACACTGGCCGGGATTGCCCAGAGAAGCTGTGGCTGCCCCATCCCTGGAGGTGTTCAAGGCCAGGTTGGACGGGGCTTGGAGCAACCTGGTCTAGTGGGAGGTGTCCCTGCCCATGGCAGGGGGGTTGGAACTAGATGATCTTTAAGGTCCCTTCCAACATAGAATGGTTTATGACTCTATGACCCTTTTAAATATTCTCTCTTCAAAATCATTTATCTTATTTTACTGGTACTCCTTCCATCTTTCTTTGGCCTGTGGCCATCTCAGTGGGCATGCTCTGCCAAGACTTCACCCATGTACCTGTTGGCTCTTTTTGAGGTTAACTGAGTGCATGGTACATGTCCTCTCTGGCCATTTAGCTAGAAGAAAAAGGTGACTTTTCATTTCTTGCTTTCCTTTAAAATTAAATGTTGGTATAATGACGTTAATACTGTTTTGTACCATTCTGCGAGACATCATGGCTACAGCTGCACTAGGAAGTAGTGTGGCCCAAGAGATGATGTTTGTGGAAGGAAATAGTTGATGCTGAGATCCTGACATCCATGGCAGAAGCATTTTGGAGGTGGTGGTGTGGTCACTTAGGACTAGCTCTAACCTGGTCCTGTGGACCGAGTGCCCATTGGCGGTTGAGGTGCATTGGGTTCACTCCTGGAGCACCTCTTCTGGTTTACCTTCGCCCAAAGCCCTTTGATGTGAACCAGAACACAAAAAGCAGGACAGAAGGATGAGCTACTTCCCAAATGCATCCTGGTAGGAATGAAGGTGCTAATACAGAAGTGCTTGGTCGAGTTCATTTGCAGGACAATACTGAATGCTGTGTGAGCTGTGCATGGTTAAGCTCAGCGTGAGTAACTGGTAACTAGTGAGCACGTCCATCTTATTCCCGTGAGAAGAGGGAGAAACCAAAAGGAAAGGGTGGCGAAGGGAAGGTTTTCTAGAACAACTGCCAAAAACGTCAACGCTGACATTCTTATAAAATCTACGGAGCTGAAAATGTGGACCTTTTTCTCAAGCACCTTCAGACTTTCTAGTGGTTCTGCCTGAGTTTCTGTAGGTGGAGCGGCACCGTTTCCTCCGCCTACTTGTGGCTGTGATTGAGTGATCAGGATGACGTGATTTTAAGTCTGTATTTTTGGCAGTAGATGCTTGAAGCTCTTGCATGTTGCAGATTTCACTTTGCTTTAAAGCATGTGGGGAGCTTGCAAAGTAGGGGCCTCTAAAGCTCTTCTGATGAGGGGCTGTTGGAGAGAGGTTGTACAGGACCTGTGCTAAACACAATATATTGTGCACGTAGGTCAGATTCACGTAGGTTCAGATTCTGGTTTAGTTTGTGCTGAATAGCATCAACAGTGTTGGAAAGATGTTCTCGGTTCTTCTGAAATCCCACTCAGAATTGTGCTTGAACTCACTGAAGTATGTCAGCCCTTGAAGAATTTGACTGGGTTTTCACAAAATCAGCCAGGCAAATATATCTGGCAAGCGCGCCACCAAGGACAGACCAAAAATAGCTTTTGGAGAGCTTGACATAAGCTATGCTACTTGCATGGAAAAAAAGGGGGGGAAAAATATATTTAAAAAAAAAAAAAAAGCCCAAACATTCTGAAATATTTTCCTTGGCTTGTTTATCAAATCAGTGTCATCCAGTGCATGAATACAGGCCAAGCTTATCCCATAATGACCTTTGAAGAGCTGGAGGATTCTTTTTTTTTTGTAGCAATGTTGGTCCTCAGCACTTGAGATACTTTAAACCTCACTTGCCTTGCAAAAACCTGTCCAGTTAACTAATTCAGCAGTGTTGCTAATAAGTGCAAGGACGTTTTAGACCCAAATGGAGAAGGGGAAAAAAAACAGCAAACAACAGGGAAAGTGAAGTTGGAAAGCTTGGAGATCTGCAGACTGGAAGGCGTCCAGGAGAAAACAGTCATAGCCTGCCGAAAGGGTTAGGAAGAGCTAACTCCTGTGGAGTTTTGGTGGGATGGAGCGAAGGCGTGAGTGGCTTTTGGTTTGGGTGTTTATGTAATCCAGATGTTGCACGGGTGGATTTTAATCTGAAGCTTCTTGGTTGGAAAGGGTTGGCTTGGCTGTGCAGCGGTGGTCAGTGTGGAGGAGGCTCATCGTGGAGAGATGTTGCAGCCTTGCAAACAGCAGCTTTTGGGACTGGGGAAGGCTGGTGGTGGCTATGGAGCTGACATAGATACTATGGCTGGCATCCCCCTACCAAAGATGGGGTGTTTTGAGGGGAAAACTCCCATTCCAGCCGCAGTACTTTCCCTCCAGGAGATTACCCACGCATGTAGGTGCAGATCTGTGCATGAGGTGGGGAGATGATGGTCTCTAAGGTCACAGCAGAGCAGTTTGGTCATGTGGTTTTGCATGTACCCAGTAGGTGCACCGTAGAAGTCCCTTTGTACCACCTTCTGGTTCCTTTTGCCCCATTTATGTGGAACACAAAGCCTTGCATGGGAATTAGGCACCTGGTGCTCCTGAGGTTTGATCGAAGTTGGATGACAAACTTGAGCTGAGTTGAAGAAAAGTTTTAACCGTTATGCCTGGCCAGGAATTGGGAATTTCTAGCAGAAAGAGTCAGTTTTGGCGCAGCAAAAATTAAATAATTCCAACCCTTTTTATTGCTTTCTTTTTCTTTTGGCACTTTTTATGTGATAGAGCGTACAAGGAAGAGCTGTATCACAAGATTGGTATCCAGGGTGATGCATGATGAAACATAGTCAATAGACAGTTAAGTAAAATAGCTTCAGCCCTTACGATGGAAAGGGAAGGCAAAGAATAGTGGTGTTTCTCATATCACTAAAACAGTGTTTCTAGTGGTGACATTGTTTTGCATAATTGAAAAGCCCTGCGACAGTTCACTAGAGAAAAGGGCATTTTCAAAAGAGATTAATGGTGCGCTCAGGGTCTAGAAGGAAATTACAGTGGTAGAGTTGCTCGTACACTTTTTCAGTTTTCATCCCTTCTTGCTCATTCCGGGAAGAGAGGATTCATTTGAATATTTTCCCTAACGAATTTATGTCAGTGCTTTGTGCCGAACAGAGTGGATGGTAGTTGAAACACAAACATATGTGGACTGTTTAGTGCCTGCAGAGTAAAACCGACAAGGAGCACATGGAAATGGTGCTGGTTAGGGACAGTTTTCTTGCAACACTGTTCTTGTCATGGATGTCCTTGTGGTTTAGGATTTTACCTATGCTAATGGAGTGGGGCACTGAACAGATGTTTTAAGGATTTTTTTTAATTCATTTTTTTTGGGGGGGTGGTATTAATTGAAACATTCACCACCAAACCTGAATGTTGGTGCAAATATCTTTCGTCCGATGCTGGTGTGGTCTCTCCTCCTGCCATATTATTTGCAAAATACTTACATATGTGGTGGTGGTGGGAATAAATGTTGCGGATGGGTGGTTTGGCTCTGCAGGATTGGAGTGCCCTGGGGAAAGGAGTTCATACATCTGTGTAGTAGTAGCGTCTCTAAACCGCTGCATAGCCTTTGCCATGTGGTAACTACTCAGTCATTCAGGCTGAACCCATGGGAGATTAAGATGTCGAGTTGCGTCTTTCACATGTGAATGGAAAAGTTAATTAAACAATTTCC
>VFFE01006193.1:21596-34352 GCA_008921705.1 Burhinus oedicnemus
GCCTGGCCTCCCAGCAGAGGGGCTCCAGCCCTGGCAGCATCTGGGTGGCCTCCTCCGGCCCCGCTCCAGCAGGTCCATGTCTCTCCTGTGCCGAGGCCCCAGCGCTGGAGGCAGCACTGCAGGGGGGTCTCCCCAGAGCGCAGCAGAGGGGCAGAATCCCCTCCCTGGCCCTGCTGCCCACGCTGCTGGGGATGCAGCCTGGGATGCGGGGGGCTTTCTGGGCTGTGAGTGCACATTGTTGGCTCATGTCCACCCACCGGTACCCACAAGTCCTTCTCCATCCCTTCATCCCCCAGCCTGTATTGATGCTGGGGGTTTCCCTGACCCAGGTGCAGGACCTTGCATTTGGCCTTGTTGAATCTCATGATGTTCACCCGGGCCTACTTCTCAAGCCTGTCCAGGTCCCTCTGGATGGCACTCCATCCTTCAGGCATGTCGATCGTACCATTCAGCTTGGTGTTGTTGGCAAACTTGCTGAGGGTGCACTTGATCCTGCTGTCTGTGTCACTGATGAAGGTGTTAAACAGTACTGGTCCCAATGTGGACCCCTGACGGACACCACTTGTGACTGATCTCCATCCAGACATTGAGCCGTTGACCAGTGTTCAACTGGACTACAAGAAATTTAAAACTTGGTGGCACCAAGAGCCTTACTTGAGTTTGCATGATATCTAAGGAGGCCTTTTCCAAATATGTGTGTTTTGAGGTAGACTCGTAGAGCTTGCTTTGCCTTCATAGTGGCCTGAGTGCCAAAGGCAGCAGGTAGGGTTTGGAAGAAGAGGTGGCCAAAACAGATGCAGAAGCCTAATGTAGGAATGGTGTGAAATCCAACTGGAAACAGAGTGGTCTGATGTACTATGGAGCCTGCAAGATCAATAAATTTTCAAGGTGCTGAGATGTTTGTCATCATTTTTTTTCTCTCCTGTTCTCTTGTCCTGCAGGCCACAGCCCCTTTCTTGCACATAGGAGCACTTGCGGCGGTCACAGCCCTGTCATGGTTGATAGCGGGGCAGTTTGCACGAACGGAGAAAGCCAGTGAGTACCACTTGTGTCCTTGTGTGATGGTCAGGGGCTGGTGGGTGGCTGTTGAGGTGTTGGGTCCTCCTGTTGGGAACCAGCTGGCAGGAGGCAGTGCTGGTTCCTTCCCTGGGCTCAGCAGCCTCCAGTTCAGCCACACTGGGGAGGTGGATGCCCTCCTAGCGTGACCTGGTTGAAAGTGGAGTGGTTGAATCTGGTCTGGGGATGCATCCAGATCCCATGGCTCCTGCTTTTGTGGTTGGAAGCACACCAGGGTTGGAGGCGAAAGGGCTGTTTTCAATGATGCAATGAATAAAAGCATCCAGATTTCCATCAATCTGCTTTCGAAAACATAAATGCACCCTCCGCAGCTAACGTGCAGTGTTATTCTCTGGATCTTATAAGCACTCCTCCATTCCCCCATCTTCCTTGGCTCTTGTTCACCTGCATTTCTAGGTGGATCTGGCTTTTGAAAGCCTTCATGGACTCGTTGCTTGTGATGCGGTAGCACCCAGAGGGCTCAGTAGAGATCTGGTCCCCTGATGGTTAGGTGCTTCCTTAAATGCACGTTGAGACGCGGTCAAAGGTCTAAAGGAGCAGAGTGGTGAAGGACGCACTGAACCCAGCTCTTCGTGTTGATGGTTCTGCCCACTGAAATAAGCTCTTCTGTGCGTCTCCCCTGTCCTACCTCATTCCCAGGGGATCTCCCAAGCCTGAGCTGTTCCTCCAGGTTTCCCTGTGAAATAATTTAAGCCGCCTGTGCCCTCAGAAGTGTTTTTCTTCAGGGCGTCCATGGATGTTCTCAGGCATTTGTGCCAGCTCCAGGAAAATTATTTTAATTGGTATTTAACCTGCAGCAAAATACAAGCCCTGGAAGGATTTGGCAGCGCTTGCGAAAGACTTCCAAGAAGTAGGAGTTAAGAACGAGGAAATGGTGTCTGAAGATGGAAAGATTTTGATATCCAGAGAGACCTTTCAAAGAAAGAATTTTTCTGCCTTAATTTATAAAAATGCCAATAAAGCTGTACCTGGTGGTTCTTAAATATGTCCTAGCATGTAATTAGGCTGCCAGTTGAGGGAGGATTTGTGGTTACGCCTAGAGCAGAGACTGCATGTGCTCCTTCTGAATTCCTCGTGCTTTTTCTCTTGCAGCTGAGTTCCCTGAAAACGGCTTTTTTTGTTTGTTTTTAATAAGCCAGGGAGTTGTTTTACTGTGCTTCTTTTTTTTTTTTTTTTTGCTCCTGGGTTGGGTTTTTTTTTTTTGTTTTTTTTTGAAGAAAAGCATTCATCTCTTCTGTACCATTGGATCTTAAAGTTATTTCAGGGTCATTTTACTTGTTAAAGGTATCTTACCTGGAGGAGTTTACAGACTTTTTGGTACGGATATTTTTGACATGGTGGTATTAAAAAATGGAAGAGAAGAACTGAAACCTCTGTGAGATTTTACAGTTGCTTGTAATCGGAAAATAAGATTTCGCTCACTAATATTAATCTTTTGGAAATAACTGGTGCAGCTGCAGTCATTGGTGCAACAATCTGTTCTTGTCATTTTTGAGGCATGTGACAATCTTCAGCAACTGGCTTTTTTACTGAGCAAATTTACACTTCTTTTGTTGTTCCTCCTATGTTACTTGTTCTGAACTTGGAGAACAGAAGTTTCTTGAATAGCTGCAGTGCTTTAAAAGGTGGTAGCTTGTTTTCAAAGCTTGCTTCTGACATCGGGTAGAAAACATTGGACTCAAAGCAGCCCTGGAAGCCTTGAGTAGCAAACAGCAGTGTGAGAAACGTGCTCTTCCAGGAGCCCAAACTAGGCTGGAGCGGTCACTAAGAGCAGGAGGAACGAAGGAAGGCTTGCGTCTAAATTGTTGGTGTTGTCATGTTGTTGAAAGTGGGAGATGTATCTGTCCTGCTTGCTTGGCTTGGTGGTCACTAGCTTCTACCATACAGACCATCCAACCTCAAAGTGAACAGTATTGCTTGTTTTTCATGCGTGTATTTAATTTTGGGTCTTTTTTGTGCGTGATCTCTGTTCCCATATATGCATGGCTGAGTGAGGGCTTCAGCTCCCTTTTATAGAATCATGGAGTCACAGAATGGCTTAGGTCGGAAGGGACCTTAAAACCCATCTAGTTCCAACCCCCTGCCATGGGCAGGGACACCTCCCACTAGACCAGGTTGCTCCAAGCCCCGTCCAACCTGGCCTTGAACACCTCCAGGGATGGGGCAGCCACAACATGGTCTGTGACCCATCCCAGGGCATCTTTTCCTTGTGGGTGCAGTCCAATGATAAAAATATTTGGAAGCCCATGCCTTTCACGCCGTGCTTGCCTTTAGTCTCAATCTGAGCTGTTTAATCCCTAAACTGCAGCACCAGGAAGGAAGGAACCAGATTCTTTGCACAGCCTGAGACTTTGGGCTGATTTTCAAAGCCTGGTTGGTGCGTGGCATTCCTGGGGTGAGCAAGAATTGGGTCAGGATCACGTCCTGTGTCCGTCTGGAGGTTTTAGATGGTGGTAATGCACATCTCCAGGGTACCATGGTGGAGGACACAGCATGAACTCACTTAGAAAAATGCCATTCGGTTCCTTGAATGCTCTGTGGGTGATTGACATCTCTTCCAGAGAGGAGGAAAAGTCAGCTGGCAAGGTTACTAGTGTTACTTTCTGGCTTATTGGAACATGTTTGAATGAGCCTATTAGATGTTGGAAGCAAAAAGCAGTTTGTTTATGGGTGAAACCAGATCAGTTGTGGTCAGGACCAGAGCTGGGCTGTTCTGTCCTTCTCCAGAAGAAAAACCAACCGCCTTCATCTTGTGTCCATGGCAAATATTTGTTTTAAAGATTTTTTTTTTTTTTTTGGAGGTTCTACCTTGACTTCCAAAGCCATAATGAATTTGAAAAGTAAGTAATAATAATAATAATAAAAAAAAGAAGTCTTATGCTTTAATATCTGTGGTTTCAAGTGACTCCAAATAGCTCAGGAGTTCAAAGCTGCTTGCTGTTCTTTATAAGGAATACGCGTCTGTTGGGAACAAGGGGTGTTTCTGTTGTGCTGTCAGCACCTTCCAAAGATTCCCGGATACTCTGGACTTTGTGAGAAGCCAATGGTAGTTGGTGGCTGAGGTGTGACGTGGTGGGCAGGACGGCTCATCTGGCCCCAAGCGCTGCAGCCGGCACCCCCTCGGCTGCATTCGCCGGTCCTGTAATATCGCTGCTTGCAGAGACCCCGGGGAGTGCAGCACCAGCCCAACCCAAGGATTTACTTAAACAGGTCCAACTTAATCAGTAAAACGTTACTGTGAATTAACTCAGTTCTGGCTGGCACAAATCCTTATGCAGAAATAGCTAAAGTGGCTTTGCCCGGGCTGAAATGGGCGGTGTTGGTGAACCACTAATATAAACTCAAGTGATGTAAACCCAGGTGATATTAAATGCACCCACATGGTGCCGTGATTTATTTGGACATATGTTTAACTGGTGATCTATTTCTGCTGTCAGACAGGGCAAAATTTGCTGCTGTCCCACCCAGAGGGCCGGAAATCAGCAGTGTTTTGGGCTACATCGCTGAGACTTTAAGGAATTTGCTTAACTTTTTGTTTCCCCAGTACAAAATGAAGTGAAAACCTCCCTCAGGACCTGATTAGCTCAAAGAGATCATTTTAAATAGAATATGTTTTTCCCTAAACACTAGAGGCAATGGCTGTCGGCCAGTCTCTCCTCTGGAGGAAGATGAAGGTGACTTGACTTTGCTCCTGTGGTGGGGTCAGGTGGGTCAGGACCAACATTTTCACCAGCTCTTTCTCTCTCTCTCTCTCTTCCTCTCAGCTTCTCAGATGCTCATGTTCACTGCGTACCTCGCAGTTGTAGTTGCACTTTACCTCGTCCCCCTCACCATCTCGTCCCCTTGCATAATGGAGAAGAAGGCTCTGGGACCAAAGCCAGCCATTATAGGTCACCGCGGAGCACCCATGGTGAGTAGTCTCACGTTATTTAGTACCGTGTTGTGTGACTCTTCTGCGTGTGTAAAGGATGGTACCGCATCTGGTGGTGTCCAGGCTGCTCTCCAGAGAATATATATGTCAAATATGTCTTTGAGGCCCCCTGTCCTGGCTAGAGTTACTGTGGTGGTAAATGAGTACGTGAACCCAGAGTCAGGTCATGCCCCAGATGTTCCAGATGCTGTAGAAACAAAAGGGCAATCCTTGCCTTGCTCAGGGTGGTTTGTGCCATTGCGTTTTTCTGGCTGCTGTGTTTTGCTCTCCAGGCTTAGTCTTTGAGCTGCAACAGTAGAAGTTTGTGATATTTTTTTTTTAATGTGTGTTGTTTGTTTTTTGGGTTGTTTTTTTTTTTTTTTTGAGCTTGAGGCTCAGTCTTTGTGTCCTTTGCAGGACCTCACCAGCAGTGGTTAAACTCGGCTTACACCAAGATGCCTTGAGTATGTGGCAATCTGCAAAACCAAACACACAAGCTGTGCTTGACCCTACATGACTGCACGGTACCCTTGCATTGCACATCATCATGAGACTGGGTGAAGTGATGAAACGTTCCTGCCATCTGCCTCTGGGTAGACCCTGAAATCATAATCATATGGTCCTTTCTTCAAGGTTTCTGGACATGCGCAGGCTAAAGATGGAGCACGTCAGCTTGGGCACAGCCCTGGGCTTGGATAAAGCTGTCCTGTGGTGGTTGGTCATACTGGCCTGAGTCTCTCGTTTGGGTGCTTCTTTACCTTGGTCTGTTGAATGGTGGTACCTCCATCTCTCTCTGCTGGTCGATTGACTTCAGACAAGATAGCATACTGCAGCGCAGGCACTGGCCTTGCGAATGTAATTTTTCTATTTTTTTCTTTTTAAGGCATCCAGCTAACTTTTTTGCTGACATTCAAAGCAGAAAAAGTATTTTTATATGCTGTCAGAACCTATTTGGAAGGCTGGAGCGTGCTTGAGCTCCTCTCCAACTCCAAGAGTGTGCACTAGGAATTTGCTAGGTGAGACAAACCCCTGTCATGACAGAGAAGTATTTTATTTTAGTTCTCTTTATTTTTAATGATTTCTTTCTTTAAGGAATCTGTTGAAGTGCCAGCTTCATTTGCGTCACTCTTTTAACTGTATTGCCTCTGTGGATGGTGGAATGAAGTTCTGGGCATGATAAATGCTTTTTCCTGTCCCACTGGGTTTGTACCAACCATGAAGGCCAGAAGAAGCCAAGTGAGAACCTGTGCTCTAGATGCTTTCTGCACGGCAGGAAATCACAAAAGCTGTTAGGAGATTTTCTTCCTGTGGGGTTTCCAGGTCTGTGTGCCCCTTGTAGGCTTCTAAACAGCAAACAAATTCCTTCTCTCTTCCAGATAATTTACATAAACCTTATATGGAGCAAGACTCCCACCAGAGACTTGGCCCTTTGCTTTCCTTCATGTTCTTCCTTGGAGCCAACAAATGCTCCCTGCAGTATGGAATAAACCTATCTGGGAAGAAGACGTGTAGATGTAGTGCTGATGGACATGGTTTAGTAGTAACTTGGCAGTGCTAGGTTGATGGTTGGATTTGATGATCTTAGGTCTCTTCCAACCATAATGGTTCTATGATTCTCAGCTGCTGCTTTCATGTTAATTTACAGCGGTTTGCCAAGGTTGATCAAGAGCGGTGGTGGAGGACAGTCAGTGCTGCATGTGGAGCTATGGCCCAGGTGGTGTTCAGCAGGGTGCATCCCTCCCCTTCACCATTCCCTGATAGACAAAGCTGTCTGTCTATTAACAGCGGGTGGTTTTCTCTGAAGCCTGCAAGAAGCAGGATCAGAGACTAACAAGCCTTGTTCCAATCTCCAAGCAATAGTCTGCATGTCCGTGATGAGTCGGCAGTAGGTTTATCCGTTGCCTTTGCTGTATGTGTAGTGAGTGTCCTCTGACTGTGCCCTTCAATGGCAAAGCTGAGGTGGGATAAGAAAGATGAGGACCAGAGAGAGGTCATCAGAACCTTGTTCTCTACTTCCCTCCATGTCCAGCTTTTCACTATATGAAATGTCACCTTGAGATTGAAGAGCTCCACCTACGGTGCAAGTGCTCAGGTCGTACTAAGTCATATCTGCTTGGAAACTCATGATTTTGAAACCTTGCCAGAAGGCATTTTGGCTAACAGGGTCTTGTTTCACAGGGCTGCTTGCTACGCTTTTGCTGTTGAGCCCAACCATACGTAGATTTAGTTTGGAGAAACAGTCAAGTGGAGCCGAGGAGGAGGAAATAGCCCAGAGAAGAGTCTGGAGACTGGGCTGTAGGACACAGACATCCTCCCTTGGGCAATGTCAAGATCAAACGTCTGCAGAGCCTGGGAGTTTGGGACCTCAGGTGAAACTAGATCTAGTGGGACTGGAGATGATAAAAAGCGATGCAATATTTGCCTTCAAATCTCCTGAAGCAAGACAAATGTGATTTGCTGTGCAAACATGCTCTCTGATAGAGCCTGATAGCTGGTTGCTTCGCCCGTCTGGCAGGACTGGATCTGTAATATCGCATTTGCATGTCCAACGCTCTTGTAAGACACAAATACAACTGAGTGCTTTACTGACAGAAGCCGGCAAAGGAGATCCATGGGGTGGCTGAAAATGCTTGTTGTCCTGAAATAAAAGATTTTTTGGGGACATGGTATATGGGGCAAAAGGTGGTAAATTGGAGAGTTTCCCAGGAAAGCTGTAGATGCGTGCACTTCCTGAGGGATGCTGATCCATCAGTGCATGCAGCCTGCTCCTCCAACAGGGGCAATGATCTTCCTTTGCTCTCCAGAACCTGCTTTCTCTGGTATGCTGCGTTGTCCCTTTGGGATTCTTAAGACCAGCATTCCTAGCGTCTGTGTGAGTGCGACTCAACTGCTGTTCTTGTTCTGGGGAGGAAAAAAAAAAGTGACGAGCAGAGGCCATATGGCTCATATAATTTGTCTTGGAACACTGGAGGAGGGAAAAAGTCCTTGCATTTTAAGTAGCAAGAGAAAATCGGAAACCATCCTGGCATCCGTACGTAGATGAAGTGTGGCTTTTTGCAGTACTGGGGAACCACTGGTACCACACTGGCTGACCATTTGTCTGTAGTGGTAGTGCTCCTCCAAGCAATGTCCCTTTGGTATCATCCTGTTCCCCCACGAGCTTTAATTCACTTCTAGAAAGGCTTTTCTGCATGACTCCTCCCACCTTCACTTGCCTGCAAGTCATCCAGTCATGCCCACTTTTTGCTATGCTGAACGTCCGTTCCCATCAGGGTGCTATCTGAAAACCCTTTCTCTTAGCAGGTGTTTAGTTAACCAATCAGTTTTGTTTCAAAGGCTCTTTTACAACGAATTATTCAGCCTCCAGATCTGTTTCTGGCCTTCTGGACTCCCATCAGGAGAGCATCAGGGTTGTGGCAGCAATGTGCCGGGAATTGAGGGCTCCAGCTCTCTCTTGATGTCTGTTGGTTTGAAAGGGTCTGGTCCCGATGGCTACAGGAATCGTCTGACACACCAAAGGATGTGATGGGGTTCTATGTAAATTTTGCATGTTAATATGTTAAACTGTTCACATGGTTTTGTGAGCAGGTGTCTGTTATCTTGGGTCTTCCATCTTTTTACGCTTCTTACAGAAATCTATTTGCATTTTGTCTTCAATGACAATAGACTTGACTGTCTCCTCCCTGTGATGGTAAATATGCCGTTTATGCTGAGGATAAGCCAAAACAAGGGTAGAAGGCAAAAGCTGGGACCAAACCTGAGATGGAAATGAGGAACTTATCCCGTAGGACACCAACTTCTACTGCCATTTGCACCTTTAAAGTCTTCTCCCAAATGTCTTTCCTTACACGGTGCTTCAGGTTGAGGCAGGTTGTCTTTGCTTTTGGGATCCGAAGAAGGTGCTTTTGAATGACGTTGAATCCTACTTGCTTTTAGGTTGTTAGTCCTAAATATGCATTCCTTATAAAAGTAAGTAGGCTCATCATGATGATCTTTGATCTCAAATTGTAGTTAGATCACCCAAAGGATTAATAATATCAAGGACGTATCTGAGCAAGAGGTGTATCTGTCTCCTTGGAAACCTTCGTGAAGCCTGGAAGCTCACCTCCCATTACTGGGACCAAAAAGGGACCGGTTGGTCTAAAAACAATCAGGCTAAACCTGTGGAAAAGGTCCAAGCATGTCAGAGGCAAGAACAGCTCTTGATTTCAGAGCTGGAGGCTACAAATAGCATTGAAATAAACGCTTTTGGCAAACCACCCGTACAGCTGGTTTTCGGCATGTCTTAACAGCACTGAGAGACTGTGCCAAAACAGCTGTCCGTGTGCCGCGAAGCGTGCGGCGCTCATGCCGTCGAGCTCCTTCCTGCACGGCAGACGATGTCCATCTCCTTGCTGGATGCAGGCGCTGTGCCGGGAGGAGCATTTTTCAGCCGTGCTGACTCATTGGCTTTGCACAACTCCGGAGTGGAAAAGTACCCGTTGCTGGGAAAAAGTACCTTGATGGGCAGCCAACGTTTAATTGCGCTTAGGATTTGCCTGTTGGGTTAATGCATGGGGATGTTTTGCCTCGACAGGGGAGTATGTCGTGTTGTTCCCGGGATTATTCCAGTGAATATGGTCTTGTGCATGTGGAGTGGTTTTTTTGTTTGTTTGGGGTTTTTTTTTTGACACCTGAAGGTGAAGGCTCCAATGTATGTTGGTGTTCTCACAGAGATGCTGTTTTGTCATCTTCTTGTGCCAACTATCCATAGAAAGAGTAAGGAAGACTTTTGGAACTGTGGCTTGTTGGAGAACTTCCAGCTAGTGAAGAACTAGTGATTTCTTTCTTTTGTTCTGGGGTTTTTTTTTCTTGGTGGTTTTGAGGGCCTTTGTTTCATCTTGTCTTGGGTACCAAAACTTTGCCACCACCTATTTGGGATGGCTTTGTTTTTTTAAGGGCTCTGAGGTGCTTTGGTTTGTGCTGCTTGTGCTGCTGAAATCGAGAAGCGTTGGGTTTGCTGTATGTCCTATGTGCACCCGCCTATTAAAAATGTGGCCAGTTAACCTGTCTGCGGGGTCCCATTGGTAGTAACGAACAATCACAATTAGCATCTTCTGTCAGACCTGGAGAAAGGCTTGTGTTCATCCAAATAAATCTACATAAGGTGAGGTAGTCTTCATTAAATCAAGCTTCAGCTTTTTTTATACTCAGTACAGCAATAATGAGGTCTCACCTCCTATATCTAGCTATTAAATTTCTAATGGCTTTTTGCTTATAAGTTTATCCTGTTGTCCAAGGCAATCCTTTATTTTTTTTTTCTTTTTGTTTTGTGCTTTTTCCCTTCCCTTCAGTCTAGTTGAGCTATTTCCAGAAGTGCTGGATATAGATGCTATCTAAAACACCTTGAGTTCCTAGGGGTTAAAGATACATTTTATTTTATTTTTTAAACAGTATCGTTATTGCCTGATAGTGACCTGGCACGCTGAGACACTGATGCCGAAATCAACATAGTGACAGATCCCACAATAAACCCCATACAGGGAACTTTCAAAAGGAAGGAAAATACCATTTTTCAGTTATCATGCCTTGTGGTTTTAGTCCAGTCATTGGCCCACAAGGAGACTGTTATTGGAAAGGAGAGATTAGGGAGGGAAAACTAATAAATAAATAAAAAATTAAAATTATGCTCATGTTTCCAAAAGGATGAGAAAATATCCTTAAAGCTTGTCGATGAGTAGAATCATCTTGGTTGGAAGAGACCTTTAAGATGATCAAGTCCAACCATCAACCCGACACTGCCAAACCCACCACTAACCCATGTCCCTCAGCACCACGTCTGCCCGGCTTTGAAATACCTCCAGGGATGGCGATTCCACCACTGCCCTGGGCAGCCTGTGCCAATGCTTGACAACCCTTTTGGGGAAGAAATGAAGCAAAGATCAAATCCTTCAGTGCAGCTCAGCGCATGATGCCAGAGCTGTGCTGGGGCTGCAGTTACACTTTGGAACAAATTGGGTTCTTCTGTGCAAGCTTCTGTATTAGCCTTCCCAACGTGCAAATGATGCAGTGATTTTTATTTTTGAAGGCCTGGCAAGGTGGCTAATTAGGGGGAAAATACAGTGTAGTGGTGTCCAAGTGTAGCAAGGCTGTGCTGCTCTAGCTAGCACGCTTTCATAATCTTTGTTAAGGTCCAAAGCTCTTGACTCCATTTGAAAGCATTTTCAATTGACTTCTTAGCACAAAAATAGTCAAAATGAGTTCATCCATAGGTAATTTTCTAGGAATTACTTGCTGTGTCTCGGTAGCAGGAAGAAATCAATAGTGGCCTGATTTTTGCAAGGGATGAGCCCATCCAGGTGTGAAGAGGAGGAACAGCTTCTAGAAACCCTGCGTGGGGTCTACAGCTTCTAGAAACCCTGCGTGGGGTCTACAGCTTCTAGAAACCCTGCGTGGGGTCTACAGCTTCTAGAAACCCTGCGTGGGGTCTGTCTGTGGCTTTCAGGGGATGTTGGCGTGGTTGGTATAGGACAGAGGTTTTGGAGTGAAATCATTGCTTGGTGCCCCAGGGCTTCCTTCACTTCAGCACCAGTTTCTTAAGAAATCGCTTGTGTCCCGTTACACTGCATCACTCCAAACCTGGATTTGGGTTTTAGACGTTACGTGCCTGAATGTATTGTATGAAGGAGGAAAACGCATCAAAGAAACTGGAGGGAGACAGAGAAATACAAGCAGAAAGATTATACATTTGTTTAGTTCTTGCATTTTTGCTGTAAAAGCTTTTTTTTTTTTTAAAAAAAAAAATCAGTACTAATCTCAGCAAGTAATTTCTGTTCCAGCAGCTGTCCGGCTTGGATGCATGTCTGCCCTAAACATGCTGAATTTGGGGCTTCAGCTCCCTCTTTCTTGAAGGCAGACAGAGACAAGCTGGGGTGATGGCAATATCTGTTACTCAGATTCTCTCTTTTCACAAAACTCTCATGTTTTAAGGGATATGAACACCTGGCACAGAGAGATCCTGCCTCCAACATGGTGCCAGGGGAAGCTCCAGGAACAGGCAGCATCTGATTTTAGGGGACAGGGTTAAATTTGCTTTCCTGGCTTTTTCTGGTTGACCTCTACTGGGTTATGTCGTTGGTGTGAGTGACTTGTTCGGTCCCCTCAAGGCTAGAATCGACCGAGAGGTTTAGAAACCATGGGAGGACAGCTTTCTGCATCAATGATGGACTCATTTGGAGCTGAAATTATTTATATTGGGGTGACTGGCTCTGGCCGGATTAGGAGCTGACCTGCCACATGCTCACAAGAACATGACGTCTTTGCCTGTAGGGCTTATCTACTTTTCAAAAGCTTCTGACATAGAGGGAATCGGGCTGTCAAGTAATAACATCATGATGTATAGAGAGTACCTGGCACAGGCCATGGCGGGGCACGGTGTTACGGAGAGCACGTCTGCTGACGTCCGTGCTGTTCGCTGATTCAGAGCAGCCAGAGATGTTCATCCATCTGTGATGCTCTTCACTTCCAATGGTCGTGGCATGAAGATGACGTTACAGCTCCTGAGTGTGTCTTTGGACGTTTAGACCTTAAATGACAGCCTGTCGTTAGGACAGTTTTAAAATGCTGCTTCCTCTGCACAGCTGCAGTTTTCAACACGGCTCTGGCCAGAGTTTTGTGAGTTTATT
This sequence comes from Burhinus oedicnemus, assembly GCA_008921705.1. Classification (NCBI taxonomy): domain Eukaryota; kingdom Metazoa; phylum Chordata; class Aves; order Charadriiformes; family Burhinidae; genus Burhinus; species Burhinus oedicnemus. Next base: position 34,248 of record VFFE01006193.1, read on the forward strand.
TAACTTGTGTTTGGGATCAAGTTCCTGGGAAAGGAATGGATGTGCTTCGTATCTGAGCCAGCCGGATGCAGCCCTGGTGGAGTTCAGTTAAGTTTTGCCCTTCTT
>VFFE01006196.1:6546-20576 GCA_008921705.1 Burhinus oedicnemus
GGGCAGGAGCTCCCAGGGATGGAGCGCAGCGGGACACAGCTCTGCCCAGCACAACCACCCCCCCCCGGCAGCCCACCGCGGGTCCACAGCACTCACCAGCAAGCCCCGTAAGAAATCCATCATCTTCCCGGCGTCACCCCCCCCCGCCCCAGCGCGGCCATCCCGCCCCAGCCCCGACACCTCCCTTCGTTAATGTTTCTCCAAGCCAGAGGCTCGGCAGCGCTGCTGCTTTGTTGTCTCAAAGGGTGGCTCCCCCGGGAAGGCAAAGTGCCCCAAACAGGTTGGGCAGGAAGCGGGTGAGGGTTTGCAGGGAAGGGCAGGCGTCTAGCCGGGATGCACGGCCCCCCCGTGGGGGATGCACAGCCCCTCAGAGGGATGCCCGGCCCCACGGGGGGGATGCACAGCCCCTCAGAGGGATGCCCGGCCCCACGGGGGGGATGCACAGCCCCTCAGAGGGATGCACAACCCCACGGAGGGGATGCACAGCCCCTCAGAGGGATGCCCGGCCCCACGGGGGCGATGCACGGCTCTTCAGGGGGATGCACGGCCCCACGGGGGGGGGGATGCATGGCCGCACGGTGGGATGCACGGCTCCGCGGTGGGAGATGCACGGCCCCACGGGGGGGATGCACAGCCCCTCAGGGGGGGATGCACGGCCCCACGGGGGGATGCATGGCTGCACGGGGGGATGCACGGCTCCGCAGTGGGAGATGCACAGCCCCTCAGAGGGATGCACGGCCCCACGGGGGGGATGCATGGCCCCCAAGGGGGATGCCCAGCCCTGGGGGGGGATGCACAGCCCCTCAGGGGGCTGCACGGCCCCACGGTGGGGGGAAGGCATGGCCCCGCGGCGGGGATGCGCTGCACCCCTCGGGAGGGCACTTGCATGTGAGAGCTGCAGCGGGAACCGAGCGCTGGGCAGGAGACAGAAAATTCGACCTCTCCAGCTGGAAATCCATATGCACAAAAAAGCCACAGCCCTTCCAAAGGAGCTGAACGAATCCCAACCTTAAATCCTCTTAGAGTCAGCTCAGGACAACCCAACCTGCTGACCCAGGAGCTGCAGACTAGGCATAGCACCAACAGGACCTTCCCGTCCCAACGACACCCAGGGAGGAGGCAGGACACGACTGCTTTGGCCAAAACACCAGCATCACTATGCCGGAGCATGGGCAGCCCCAGCTGCCTGGGACTTGCTCCTGTCCCTGCTCCCACTTCCCGCACCTACCCCTTGTCCTTCCCTGTGACACTAAGTCTTGCACAGATCTCTGGGAAGCACCTTAAAGTCTACCGAGAGCAGCACAGAGCAGAACGGGCACCAAGGATATCGACTCAACCCACTCATGCTGCACAGCATCTCGTCACAGACTCGGCTACACCAGTGCTGAGCCACCACCCGGCATCCCCCGTGCTGACCGCGACAGTCAGGGGACCGAGCCGACGTCTCCAGAAGGACAACGTCTCTGGCTCCCAACCACAGTGTCACCCCAGGTTTCCCTTCATCAAGCTGATGGCTCCTTAATCCCTGACGTCTCTTCTCCAGTTCCATCTCTTAAATGTCAGCAAATACATACCAGCCCCTGCCTTTCACGAGCCGACGGCAGCCGAGACCAAAGCGGCAGCAGCGCCACAGGGAAGCTCCAAACATGCAGACGCACAAACAAACCCCAGTGGCTCACAGACAGCCCCCAGCCTGAAGGATTTATTCCTGTTTTGCACCTCTGGAGCTCCCTGTGCCTGGCAAAGCAACATCCAGGTAAGATGCAGGATCCTCCTCTGCTGCTCCCCAGCCGGGGTGCCAGCGCGGGCAGCTGTCACCACAGTGGCTCTGCCATCCCCAGTACGGTGAGGATGGAGGAAGGAGGGAGGGAACACATGCCGCTGGTTCCCAGCTCTGCCTCGCCTTTCCAAAAGGACAACCTGTACCATCTGCAAAAGATTCTAGAGCCCTTTAATCCTGCTGTAAAGCAGAACAAGTCAGTAATCGCCTTTTAATTGCTTTAATTATGTGATTACAAAAACGAAGAACCAGCAGTGAAACAGACAGCCTCCAGCCTTGCCCATGAAGGCCGGTCCCTCAGTGTGTCCTCAGCCAAAGCCATCGCCGGCCTCTCCCCCAGCCACAGCACCCACAGCGAGACAGGCTGTGCACCTTGCGATGCCAGAAGAAATGGCCATCCTTGAGGTGCATCAAAATAAAGACCTCAGCGCTTGCTTTTGGGGAGCTTACGTTACCTGAAGCACATGGAGTAGCATCTACACGCTTTTTCCATGCCAGGCTTTCCATAGGTTTCCGTGCCAAGTTTCCCACGCTGAGGGAAGCCTTGAGCTGAAGTTTAGACATCGGTGACGAGCCTGACCTCCCGCTGCCCCGCATCACCTGGCTCCAGCTGAGGAGCAGCCATATCCCCCTGCCTGCGGCGTGCCTGGGGTCTCGCGCCCCATAACCCCTCCTGCAGCAGCACCCGGCCAGAGAGCGGATGCCGACACCGGGACCACCTCTGCAACAGCACAGCCGGGTTCAGCCTGCTTGGCTCTCAAGCTCCTTAAAAGGCAGAATTCCCATTTAAAACATGACGAGGGCAAAGGCAAAGGCAGGACCCCTCAGGACACAGGTGCTGCTGTAAAGCCTGGGAAGGCACAAGGGCGCACGGCAGCAGGATGAGCCCCAGGGACACTGTGGGACTGCAGCGCTCACGGTCACAGAAAGTCCTGCCTGAACTCCAGCCAGGTGTTACCGAGCAATTTACCACCTTTCTGCAAGGCAAAATGAACTGCACTAACAATTTGTTTCCTCCCGCAGGGGAAGGGCGGGCAGACCGGGGCCGTGGAGGAGCCATGGCGCTTGTCCAGGACAGCCCATGTGAGAAACCTGGATGCTTCCTGCTTCCCCAGTGGTGCACGGGCAGGTGGCCTCCAGGCGTCCCGCTGCAGGATGCAGCAAAACCCCTGAGGTGAAATCCCTCCGAGTCCCTGGGAGGGCTGCTCATCACCCAGTGCCATCCCGGGAAACTTCTTGTCCTGCAAGGCTGGTAAATGGCACGGGGGCTTTGGCTTCCCCTCCTCGGGCACCAGCCCAAGGCTGGCCAGGAACGCTGCTGGCACGAGGACCGGGAAGCACGCTCTGCTGCTGGCACCTCCCACACCCAGCACGCTGCACGTCCCCAGGTACATCCCACAGGCAGGATCCTCCCTCTTCCCCCATGTCCCACAGTGCCCCCAGGACAATGGCCCCACTGCCGGCAGGCTCTCCCTGGAGATGTGTCCCTGCTCCCTCCCCTCACTCCAGGCTTCAACCCCTCCAGGACCTCCTCCTCCTCTGCAGCCTGATGAGGTGCCACAGCTCGTGTCACCAGTGAACTGTGTCAGCTCCTGCCTGCTTTGTGTGCCCAGGTCATACACAAACCCCTAAATCAGCCAAACCGTCAGAAGCTCCACTAATGAATTCCTCCAACTCAACACCCTATTTCCAAACCCACTTGCTCTTAACAACCATTTAACCAGGTTCTCAGCCACCTCGTAATCTTCACGTTCATCCCATCTTCTCCAGCTTAATGAGTAATTTCCCGGGTGGCACCATATTGAGCGCTCTGCAGCAACCCAGGGAGAAGAGCTACAATTGCCTTTGTCTGGCAACTCTGGGATCACGGAAATTTCTCAGGTTACTCTGACAGAAGCTATTTTTGGTGAACCCATGTTGCATTTTATGCGATTTAGCCAAATTTTCTCTGAAGCTTTGCCCCAACGCTCTGCATCGCCCTGCTCGGCACAGGGCTCCGCACTCCCCGCGCGCTTGAGACTGAGATAACTGCGAGCTGGGAGCTGTGGAGGTGCCCAGTCAAGCCCAGCTCAAGCAGGACCAGCTTCCAGGTCTGACCAGGGTGTTCCTGACCTTCTCCCCTTGGGTCTGGGAAAACCGCAGGAGGGGCAGAGCCCTGTAGAGGCAGCCTGGCACGGGCAGAGAGCTGAGGGGAAGCCTCCTGTCCCACGACCTGCTGCCTCCCCCACGGCAAAAGGCAGCGGCCGAGCGGTCCTGGCAGGAGCCAGCGGTGGGTCGGACCCTGCCAGCAGCGCCTGCCTGCCGGGGATGCACCGTCTGTCTCGTGCTGGCAAGCAGCCACCTGCCGCGGCGCCCAGGGAGGGTTATTAGAAGGATAACGGCACTGGGATTCTGCACCCTGCTTGGCATCGCCGCTCGTGATTGCGTAACGTGAGCGGCGGTGCAGGATGGGGCCCGCCGGCACGCACGCCCCGCTGCCGCTCATGGTGTCTGAACACGCTGCAGGCTGAACTCCAGAAACCACCTACTGCTGCTCCCTCGGGAACAACCCAAATCCGTACAGCCGCTGCGTTGGAAGTGCTGCTCCTCACCAGCTTCGGTTTCCAAAACCGGCACCTCGGCTGGACCCGCGCGCCCACAGCCCAGCACGGCATCGCCCGGCACGGCATCGCCCGGCCAGCGCAGCATCGCCCATGTACTCACCTTCATGGTCGGCGGGGCGGTGAGGGGGGGGGACAGAGGTCGCTCCGGGACGGTCACATCCGTGCTGTTCAGCAGCTCCTGTTTCCTGAAAAACCAAACGCAGGCGTGTCAGCTTCCCCCGTGCCCCGAGCAAGAGCGCGAGGCGGGAGATAAGGGCTTATCTTCTTTGGCAAAGCTACGGGCGTGCGGGCTGCCTGTAAAATACCATCTTGAATCGGAGAAAGAAACAAACTGACAGCATAAAAAGATGATAAAAGTCATCTGTAAAGCCCGGTGCCCAGGGTGGGCCAGGACCCCTTGCTGCCCCCTCCATCCCCGGGAGCCCACCGGAACCCGGCTGCGGGGCTGAGGTGCGGTGCTGGTGGTGCCGGGGAGCGGGGACAGCAGGGCTGGGTTTCTATGACAACCCATCCCTACGGTTTCCCTCCATCTGGCACCCTCTCCCTGGGCAGGATCCATGGCTGATCGGCCTCCCGGCAGCCCGGGACAGCGGAGGAGGTTTCTGGCTCGATGACGCCGGCGTAAAAACCAGGGACACTGTGGCACAGGTTTGGCAGGGCCCAGCTGAGGGCACCTCCGCCACAGGGCACCTGAGCACTGAATTTGGAGGCAGTGAAAGGTGTTGTGAGGACACGAGACCCCGGGGAAGTCGGGAGCAGCCGCCATGCCACGGACCTGCCACGAAAGCATCACACAAAAGCCCCCCAGCCTCAAAAAGGCACGACCTCAGCCCCCGGCCGATCATCTGATAAAAACACCCCGTCCCTTTCTCACCAAGGGCTTCCCAGGCAGACAACCAAGCCGTCGCTCGCAGCGGTACTGCCAGATGCTACTCTGGGAGTCAGAAAATCTGAGATTTAATTTAGTTTCCTCTCGTCCCTGCCAGGTTAGTCCTGCAGAAACTGGGCCAAAACGTCCAACTGTTTATCTCGCAGTAACGAGGTTTGGTTCCCATGGCAGCCCGCCCCGGGATGGCACGGCACGGCATGCACAGCAGCCGGGCACCGATGCCCGCTGGGGCCCTCTCCAAAACACGCAGCTCCTGCCAGAGGGTGCACACCCGACTCCTGCAGCGCCTGCCCTTGCCACCAGCCCCCCTGCCCTGGCTCCTGCCTCCCGCCCACGCCACCCTCCTCCGGGAGCCCCAGCTCTCATGACAGCAGGTGACAACCATGTGGCGGGTCATGGGGGAGGCTTGAGTGCCTGCAGCCCCTCCTCGGCAGGGCTGTGCGCTGTGGGGATGCAGCGGGGATGTTGTGGGGGTGCAGTGGGGATGCAGTGGGGATGCTGTGGGGAGGCAGCAGGGATGCAGCAGGGATGCAGTGGGGTTGCAGCCAGGATGCAGCAGAGGTGCAGTGGGGATGTAGCCGGGCTGCAGTGGGGGTGCAGTGGGGGTGCTGTGGGCACTGCAGGCGAGTTTTTTATGAGACCACTGGTGCAACAGTGAGTGCAAAACCCCATCGTTGCCTGCGGAGCAACGGAGTGGCTGTTTGGCTTCATCCCTGCTAAGGAGAGACTGAACCGGCGCTTGAGAAGGGCTGGCTCCTGCTCTTCCTGCCTGTCTGCACAGATGCTCTTGCTAATAGACTTCTGTTCCCGACGAAACTTGACTCCCTCTCTTGAAACACACACATGTACATATAGACACACACATCTACACGTATGCATATAGATAAGCATCTAGGAGAAAGCCCTCTGCACGCCGCGGGTTGCAGGAGGGCACTGCAGGATCCCAGCCTGCCCTTCGCAGCGCCACGGCCCAGACCGGGGATTTGGCATCTCTCCCTGTCGCTGCAGGACCGGCTTCACGGCAGAGCAGTGGAGAGCAGCTGGAGCCGGCAGTGCCTCGGAGCCCGTGTCCCGCGGCAGGCACGATTAGGTTTGGCTGGGGGGGCTGCCAGCTGTCAGCCTGTGCTGTTAACGTATTGCACGTATGGAAACAGGACAAGCAGGGAGCTGCAGCGCCTGCAACCAAGGGAAGGTAGGGACCAACAGGACGCAGATCGATAGTTCTCATTAGTCAACGACCAAGGAACAAGAATTAATGGACTTTGGTTGTAGCCAGGGGAACATCGGCTGCATGTCAGGGGAAATTCAGGGCTGGAGTTCCAGCCCGTAAATCTGTCCCGGAGGTGTAAGACCAGCCCAGGCAGGGAACCGGGGGATCAGCACGGTGTGGGGCAGGGCGACACACCGCCATGCCAGGCAGCGCCGCAGCCGGGACTGGCTGCCGGCATGCAGGGATCCGGCTCACGGACCCCTGGGACGCAGCAGGCCAAATCCTCTGGTACTTGTAATAATTGCTGGTGTGCGGGCAGCGGGGCTCTGCTGGCAGGACTTACTTCCCCTGGGCTCGGCCGATCCTGCCGGGCTCCTCCCGAGGTGCAGGCAGCCACAGGCAGGAGGAAGGTGGACTCTTTGGCCTCCAGGCTGCAACACGATGGAGCGGGAGGAGTGGAGCGGAAAGCTGCACCACGGCTGCGAGGGGCGAAGGCAAAGTGGGACCAGCAGGACCTGTCGCCATCCCCATCACAGCCGCAGGGCACCAAGGGCTGCGGCACCACCCGGGCTGTGCCAGCAACGCAACCACAGCCAGAGTCACTGTGGGGAAATACCCAGCGATTTCTATCCAACCACTAACCTGGACTAAGGACTGACATTTTGCATTACATTAAAACAATATACGTCTTTTTTTCTTTGTCTTTTTTAAATTAGAGCAGGTCAAATTTGCCTTACATTATTACATCTCATTTAAGCTCTTAGCATCTTCCAGTTTTTCAATGCAAGAAATTAATTAAAACAATGTGGGACTGCGTATGGGCAACAGCAGAATTCATGTCCTGCCCACCCCTATTGTTTACCGAGCTCCTTCCCTTTCTCCTCTCTGCAAACTCACCGTGACTCCACTGCTGAAAAAATGCCGAAGATGACAGATTTTTACTGTTTGCTCTTTGACTTTCTAGGACACTAAAGCACAGCCTGATCTGGAGAAACCACTCATCCTTTGCTCTCCTTGCTTTGAACCCTGAGCTCTGCCTGATTGCACTAATCTGCACAGTGGCCTCAAAGGCATAAAATATATCAGACTTTGCAAAGATTAAAGTTACAGGGATGCGCACAAATAAATTGATTTGATCTGGGATTTGTAACAGGTTGCCATAGCATCATACTCTAAGTATTATAAAATCACTCACACAACTTAACAACGTGTTCCTCTGTCACATGCTGATTGCTTCTTTGGGGCCAAACTGCTGGAACTGCTCCTGCAATTCCGGGGAGAGCAAAACAAACCCATTCACCAGCCACCGCTTGTAATTAGCCTCCCTGCACTGGAAATATGTTACGTTGAACTGCAAGCACTGACTGGGATGATTCAGTCTGCCGTCAGCTATGGGGTCAAGGGCCATCAGCCTAATTCCCAAACAGATTACCCTCACGGGATGATAAATGAATCATGAGGAAGATTAGCAAGTCTTTATCTGTGCACCAGCCTGCTCGCACGGAGAAGCAGCCCCCGGGGATCTCCCCTGAAGATGGTGCCAGGGCCAGCGGGTGCTGACGGCAGCCCCACGCCGTGACCCGGTCCCCGGCTGCGCCAGGGGCACAAGTGACTGCAGAGCCCAAACACAGCAAAGGTCTCAGGCGTTTGCTCTGGCAAGGACCAGGTCCGGGGGACGCTCTGAAGTTCCCTGTGGCACCAGCACCCGGCTCCCACCCGCAGGAAGCGGCCCCAGGACATTCATCCCCTCCAGCGGTTTCCCTGCAAAGGCGGAGACCGACCGGCCGGCCGGGGGATGCCGGTGGTCCGCAGTGTGTGAGCATCGCTGCCTCCGCTGCACAGCTGGATGGCCCCCCTCGTCCCACGGCACGGCACCCAGCGCACGCAGCGTTCGCCTTCCCGAAATGCTCCTGGCTCTTCCACCGAGCCCTGCAGCAGGATGGCGCAGCGCAAGAAGAAAACGCATCACCTGGCTGAGCAGCCTGACCGCAGACAGGACGACTCAAGAGGGCAATCAGGAAGCTGGGGAGAGGGCGGGGTGGGGAAGGACAGCAGGAACAGCGGGATGAGCTGAAGCCTGCCCTTGGCACGGCACGGCATGGCTCCAGTAGATGGTCTCTGCGGTCACTCCCCACTCGCCTCTCCCTGGCACCATGGCAGACGCGCAGCTCGAGGATCGATAACGTAACCAAAGGTTACGGCGCTGCGCTCGCTCCCCACAGGCAGCACCCAGCGCCCGGCAGGCAGCCGCGTGCTTCGCCCAGCCCCGACACCCCCGAGCCCACACTGGCCACGGCCAGGCGAGAGCATCCTCCGGAGCTGCATGCCCAGACACCGGCCTTCCTGGCAGGCAACACGGGCACCTTTTTTCTAATTTTATTTCTTCGTTTTTTATTTCTTCATTTTTCTCATTAGGCAAATTAAGAGAGAAGGAAAAGAAAGAATTAGAATCCTACATACTTAGTAAATCTAATTAAGGAAATACCTTAATGCAGTTACGCAGGCCGAACTGTTTCCTAACGGAGACCGTGAGATCAGCCCTGCCATCCCCGCACGGGTCCCGTGTTCCCCCCAGGGCCAGACCCGCAGCCGTGGGGCTGTGGTGGGGGGGGACCCCGCTGCTGCCAGCCCCCGCCGGGAAGGCACAGCCCGTGCCACTGGGGCTGCTCCCCACGCTTCTCCCAAAGGGGGAGCAAATGGGGATTTTTGCCCCCATTTTGTGTGCGTGGGCACTGGGTTTGTGAGGCTGGCGAGTTCCCAACACAGCGAGGACAGGTGAAGACTTCCTCTTTTCTTTAGAGCATCCCTGATGACATCCCAAAAGCCCCTACAAATCCATACCCTGGATTTGGTAAATGCCGTTGACATACTGAAATTCTGATTAAATGTCCTGTTCCATACAGAGCCAGGGCGCCGGGACCCCCGGAGCCCCCGAGCTTTCCCAGCCGAAGCCCTGCCCTCAGGCGCACACTTTCCTCCCGCTTTCTCACTCTAAAGCCTAATGAAAAACTCCTCATGCATCCCACCTTCTTGTTTTCTTCATCTGATTTACCAGACAGGCTCCAAATTGACACGGCATGTTCATATAAATTACGCGTGGGAAGGGGAGATGTCAACATATTATCTGACACGGCAAAGTGTTTCGCACTAAGTGGTTAGCTCTACCTTTTGTTACGCTGTGTAAATTAAACACGGGGCATTGCAGGTTACGTTTATGCCTACGCTTAATTCTGCAGATGAAACCTGGCCTAAAGAGGTGCAAAACTCTTGCGGCAACAAGTTCAGCCTGTCTAGATGCTGTATCCTTGAGAAGGACAGCAAAGATTATCCTGTAAATTAACAGCCTCTATTTTTGGAGCCATCATTTTTTTCTCCTTGATGGGCATCACCTTGCCAGCTGCTCCCTTTTCAGTTTATTTAATATTCAGTGCCCAGTGTCTTAAGTTTTCACAGGGGGCTGTGCTTCTGTATTGCCTTTCATCCTCACGCTGCCCCGGGCTCAGGCGGGCGGTGGGAACGGAGCCCCGGTCGCTCGCCCTCCCTCCGTGGGAGGCTCCTCTCCATCCCGCCCGGCTGCTGCGGCTCACGGCACGCGACTGGGACGCAGCCTCTGACACCCAGCTCCCGGGACACCGGTGAGCGCCTGCTGATACCCCGGGCATGCAGGCAGCCAGGAGCCCTCAGCTGACTGCTCACAAGTTGCTAAAAAAACCAACTCAAAAATGTTTTGTTTTGGGTTGGTTTTTTTTGCAACAGAGACAAGGGCACCGCGTTGAGATTTTCCACCTGGAAATCTGCAGTGAGTGCTTGAACGAGGCACCTTACTCTGACTTTGAACAGCTCTCCATCCAATCCCAGGGACTCCAGGCAGGCAAGATCTCGCTGCATCATCACTCATCCCGGGGAGGACGTCTGCAGAGGACACGCACTGCTGCAAGGCTCCCACCGCCTTCCGCCAGCCCCGGGGCCCCACAGCCACCCCAGCCCCGGGGTTCATCCCCTGCACCCAGTGCTGCCAAGCTGCCGGTGCTCCGGGGCTTCACAGGCGCAGGGCAGAGCCCCGCCGCGGAGCATCTTCCCTGATAAACTGATTTACCTTGGTACGTCCCGGGCTCCGGCTGGCCCTACCAGGAAGTGTCACCTTCTTGCATTGAAGCCTGAGAATCAGGGAAAAAAAAAAGCGCAGCATTTTCTGGTCTAGATTTCTTGCAATAAATTACGGATTTGCAAATGGCCAGCCTGCATCTGTGTGCACACACAGCCTCCCCGACTGCGCAGCTCCCGCAAGCGGGAACCAAAGCCCTGCTCAGAGCAAGGTGACATTTAACTGCCAAGGAGTTTAACTTTAATTACTCCTCTGCACCGAGAATATTGTTGAGAACAGTTCGGAGCGTCCCGCGCTCCTGCGGGCAGTCCTGCCTGCGCTGGCTGCGTGGGTCACTGCTGCACCGCACATCGCCCGTCCTGCGCAGGGGGGACGGCGAGGAGCTGGCTCCTGCTTTGCCTGCACCCCTACAGACACCGTGTTCTTTCCAACTGGCCGAAGACTTCCCACTTGGTCTGGCTAGGAAAGTAAGGCTCAATATGCAAATAACAGCGGGAAGAGATTTTTCTCATTTACAAATTTTGTTGTCTGATCTCACTTGCAGGAGCAGAGAGAAAGCGCTGATTTCCCGCAGCATTTGGGTAAACCAGCCAAGGCGCTCACGGACCTTTTAAAACCAGAAGGCTGGTCTGATCCGATTCCTGACAAACACGAGCCAGCGAGCCTTGGGCAGCCGTTTATGAGCTGATTCAATAATTTGCAAATTACAGAGAACAGCTTCCAGAAACCTGCGTCTCCAACCGCAGGCAGAACCGACGCCGAAGGGCGAAGGGACACTGTCCCCACCTGAGCATCCGCGCCAGGGACGGCAGGTGGAGCGGGAGGGGAGAGGCCCAAAACGTGCGGGATGCTTCTCCGGTGAATGTCCCACCGAAACAAACGGGGATTAAAACTGACTTAAGCAGTACCAGGATTTCACTCAATGGCTCTGGGAGACACACTGCCCATGAGTAGCCCTTGCTGAACTGAACAGTAAACTAACAGCAGCGACAAAAGACATTTGCCTTATTCCCAGTGTCCTACACCGTAGCTGAGACCGATAAGCGAAGGGAGGGGTGCACCCACACCGAAGCACCCACCCATCGGCCTTACCCCACAAGAAGACGGCCACCATAGCACCACCTGGCTTGCACGTGGAAAAAATCAGGAAAATCACTTTAGATAAAAATACCCAGTTCCAAATCCTAGGTTTGTGGAGCGGGACCGGAGCCAGGAGGAGCCCCGAGCCCCCCAGCCCCCAGCTGCTGGTGCACGCTACTGCTGCCCCCCTCCAGCTCAAGCGTGCGGGACAGGCGCGGGCAGATTGATGGCGGGCGGAGGGAGCAAGGTAAGCGTCACCCCGGCCCTGCGAGGGGAGCTCGGTGAAGTCGATTTGTTGTGCTGCACTTTGCTGGGTTGCTAACAAGAAAGGGACATGGGCCACCAGGGACTCTGCAGCTGCCACCGATGCTGCCAGGCTTGCATATGGCTCATGTAAAGCAAAATTCAATTGCAAACGCAGAACAAAGACCGAATGTAGGAGGAAAAAAAAGAAAATAGGAGCAGGTGGAGGAACAGAGTCCCTTTTGACGATGCCGCTAGCAGCCCCTTCCTTTTCCTGCAGATTATGTCACTTTGATGGCCCTGGCAGCTTGCATAAGACGAAGCAGCCACCGTACAGCACTGCTTGAATTCTTGCAATCTCTCCCATGGAGGCTCCTCAGTCCACAGCAGACAGGAAAAAAACCTCCTCAGGGTCTTGTTCTCCCCTTGAGATAGCTGTGTGACTCTCGTTGTCCTCAGTAAACCCCGCAGCAAGAGCTACACTGAGAGGGTTTGTGCTCAACATGACGGTGGGGAAAAAAAATTGTAAAAAACCCCAGACTCGCACATCACCGGCCAGATCTCCATGAGAGTTCAGAGCCAGATTTTTTCTCAGCCCTCAAGTGTCATGCTGAGCTCATTCATAGAATTCTGGTACCTAGGGGAGAGATGACTCTTTGGGCAACGTCTTGCTCGGTGTGACTGGTAAAGCACTCTCTCCTCTCCCTGCCGTGCTTTGAGGCACACACGGGATGGCCAACGACTTTCAGCAGGGGTGATGTGCAGAGGAGAATTCGGGCCCCTGCCAGTGGCACAGATGTCCCCAGCACTCAGACGCTCCCCACATGCAGCACGTGAAAGCGGGAAAAGAGGCTCCGGACCATGGAGCACTGGGGAGGCATGGGGGCCCCAGCCGCCCCCAGGCTAGCCAGCCCCTCCGAAACATGCTGGCCCGTAGCTGGAGCCCACGGCCCATGGGCAGAGCTACGGCAGGGATGGGCCTGGGCTAAAGGAGCCAAAAGTCAAGGGGCAACAGCAGGGATGGGAACACACCAGGGATGTGCCGGGGCACCCCAATGCAGCCCCCGCACCCCGCATCCCAGCAGGGGAGGACAGGGGTCAGAGCCGTGGCACGGCTCAGCTCAGGTGAGCGTCCATCTCTGCTGTTTGCTCAGGACTATCAGCATCCGCAGGTTGGTTTATTCCAACTATTCAGCTTTGATGACCTACCCAAAATCCTGGTAACGGAGAAGAAAATATCCCAAAACAACAACAGCAAGACATAAACTATACGAGAAGGCCGCCTTTAAGCCATAAAAGCATCACCAAAATCCTGCTCTCAAGGGTGCCTGCTGTCCAAGGCAAAGCACCTACGGCAGCAGCACCCAAAAATGGGGTACGGACCCTTTGACCCAAAACTGTGGGTGGAGAAAGAGCTAAAGCTTCATCCCCAATTTTCTCACTCTGATTTTTCAGGCTCACAGATTGGGGGGGGGACGACACGACGGACAGGGGGATACTTTACAATACGGATTCCAAATAATCAATTCTTCATTCATATGGTTTTGCTACAAAATCACAAATTGAACCAAAAAAAAACAACGAAAACCCCTCAATCTGCAGCAGCGCCCACATCGCTTCCACCCCGAACCAGAGGTATGCACACCGCCGAGGTTTGGATGCATATTTCTTACTATTTTTAACAACAAAGTTGCCAGAGCAGCACAGCCCTGGAGGAGAGAGAACTCCCTGACCGAGGACGCGCAGCATAAATCAGAGCAGGGTAAATCTTTGAAGCAAAGAGCAACTCCCCTTAATGAGCCGGGGCGGAGGGGGGGTGGGGGAAAGCCGAGCAGATGCCAGCTAACGCAATATCGCAAACAGGCTATTTCCTCAAACCCCAAAAGTTGAACATAAAGTACAATCCGTGGCTTAGTCAATGAAAGACGAAACCGTTTGTCAGCTGTTCCCCCGGCGAAGAGACAAAGCTGTTGAGCCCAGTTAAAGCAGTTCTGCGAACGCGGCGATCCCTGGAAGAGAAACGGGTCCTTCTTGGTCTTCCGCAGCAGAAGGAACGGGCGCCGGGGTTCACCTAGCCCACACCACCAGGTCGTGCCTATCGCCCGCATCTGGGCTAACGC
>VFFE01006196.1:20596-43926 GCA_008921705.1 Burhinus oedicnemus
GCGCCCGCGTCCGCGCCGCCCTGCGCGTTCCCCGCCGCCGCGGCGGGCGATGGGCAAGGGCAGGGCTAGGAGCCCCGGCAGAACGGCGACCGCTCTCCTCTCCCCCTTGCCCGCCCCCCCCCAACCCGGGGGCCCGGGCTGTGCTGGGGCCAGCGCACGGAATGAGCGGGGAACTGGTGTTCCGCGGCGGAGGTTCGGTGTCAGCGGTGATGCGGCGTGATCCTGGTCACGGAATCACAGACTCGTGGAATCACGGAATCCTGGAATGCCAGAATCCTGGAATCACAGACTCCTAGAATCCCAGAATCATGGAATAACGAATCCTAGAATCCCAGAATCATAGAATCACAGAATCCTAGAAACCCAGAATCACAGAATCATGGAATAACAGAATCCTGGAATCACAGAATCCTGGACTCACAGAATCCTAGAATCACAGACTTCTAGAGTCACAGAACCACAGACTCCTAGAATCATGAAATAATGGAATCCCAGAATCACAGAATCCTAGAATCACAGACTTCTAGAATCACAGAATCATAGAATCACAGAATCATAGAATCCCAGAATAATAGAATCACGGAATCACAGAACCACAGAATCACGGAATCACAGAATCCTAGAATCACAGACTTCTAGAATCACAGAACCACAGACTCCTAGAATCATGAAATAATGGAATCCTAGAATCCCAGAATCACAGAATCACAGAATCCTAGAATCACAGACTTCTAGAATCACAGAATCATAGAATCACAGAATCCTAGAATCCCAGAATAATAGAATCACAGAATCACAGAACCACAGAATCACAGAATCACGGAATCACAGAATCACGGAATCACAGAATCCTAGAATCACAGACTTCTAGAATCACAGAACCACAGACTCCTAGAATCATGGAATACCGGAATCCTAGAATCCCAGAATCATAGAATCACAGAATCCTAGAAACCCAGAATCACAGAATCATGGAATCACAGAATCCTGGACTCACAGAATCCTAGAATCACAGACTTCTAGAATCACAGAACCACAGACTCCTAGAATCATGAAATAATGGAATCCTAGAATCCCAGAATCATAGAATCACAGAATCCTAGAATCACAGACTTCTAGAATCACAGAATCATAGAATCACAGAATCATAGAATCACAGAATCCTAGAATCACAGAATAATAGAATCACGGAATCACAGAACCACAGAATCACAGAATCACGGAATCACAGACTTCTAGAATCACAGAACCACAGACTCCTAGAATCATGGAATAACGGAATCCTAGAATCCCAGAATCATAGAATCACAAAATCCTAGAAACCCAGAATCACAGAATCATGGAATCACAGAATCCCGGACTCACAGAATCCTAGAATCACAGACTTCTAGAATCACAGAACCACAGACTCCTAGAACCATGAAATAATGGAATCCTAGAATCACAGAATCCTAGAATCACAGAATCCTAGAATCACAGACTTCTAGAATCACAGAATCATAGAATCCCAGAATAATAGAATCACGGAATCACAGAACCACAGAATCACAGAATCACGGAATCACAGAATCACGGAATCACAGAATCCTAGAATCACAGACTTCTAGAATCATGAAATAATTGAATCCTAGAATCCCAGAATCATAGAATCACAGAATCCTAGAATCACAGACTTCTAGAATCACAGAATCACAGAGTAACAGAATGACAGACTCCTAGAATCACAGAATCACAGAATAATGGAATCCCAGAATCATAGAATCACGGAATCCTAGAATCCCAGAATAATAGAATCACGGAATCACAGAACCACGGAATCACAGAATCACAGACTTCTAGAATCACAGAACCATGGAATCACAGAATCACAGCCTCCTAGAATAATGAAATAATGGAATCCTAGAATCCCAGAATCATAGAATCACAGAATCCTAGAATCCCAGAATCCCAGAATCATGGAATCATAGAATGACAGACTCCTAGAATCACAGAATCATAGAATAATGGAATCCTAGATTCCTAGAATTATAGAATCACAGAATCCTAGAATAACAGAATCATAGAATCACAGAATCCTACAATCATCAAATCACAGGATCACGGAATAACGGAATCCTAGAATCACAGAATCATGAAATCATAGAATCACGGAATCATAAGAATCCTAGAATCATGGAATCATAGAGTCACAGAATCACAAAATCCTAGAATCCTAGAATTGCAGAAACACAGAATCATGGAATAATGGAATTCCAGAATCACACACTCCCAGAATCATAGAATCACAGAATCCTAGAATCATGGAATCACGGAATCACAGAATCACAGAATCATGAATCAAATCCTAGAATCACAGAATCACAGAATCACAGGTTGGAAGGGACCTCAAGTTGGATCATCTGGTTCAACCTTTCTTGGCCAAAGCACAGTCCAGACAAGATGGCCCAGCACTGTAGCCAGATGAACCTTGAAAGTGGCCAACGTTGGGGAATCCCCCACTTCCCTGGGGAGGTTATTCCAATGGCTGATTGTTCTCACTGTGAAAAATTTTCCTCTTGTGTCCAATCAGAATCTTCCCAGGAGTAACTTGTACCCATTACCCCTCGTCTTTTCCATGTGACTCCTTGTAAAAAGGGAGTCCCCAGCTGCTCTGTAGCCACCCTTTAAACAGTGGAACGTGGTGATAAGGTCTCCCCTCAGCCTTCTTTTCTCAAGGCTGAACAAACCCGGTTCTCTCAGCCTTTCCTCATACGGCAGGCCTTGATCGGCTTGGTACCCACACGGTAATGAAGCACAAAAGGGTCACGAGGAGGCTCAGGGGGTGCAACGAAGGCTGAGTAGACTGGGATTTTAAATCTCTCTTCTCGCAATTTCTGTGGAAGTCCAGTGGTGTGGAGTATGTGGATGGTGGAAAGCCCCTGCAGCCTTGGGGGCTGGACAATCTTTAAAGGTCCCTTCCAACCCAAACCATTCTGTGAAGACCATCAAGTCCAACCATAACCCTAACACTGCCACGTCCCACTAAACCATGTCCCTAAGTGCCACATCTACACATCTTTTAAACACCTCTGGGGATGGTGACTATGCCGAGGTTTCCATGAAAACAGCCTTTGCCGTCACCCATACACCGGGTTCTTTAAAGGGGTGAAGTTATAGCACAGCCCCTTTAAAACACCAGCAGAGGGAAGGATTTGTTCCTGCCTTGCAAACGTTTTCTTCTGCCCTTTTTCAGACATTAGCAAACCCTTCCCACACGGGATGGCTCTGAGCTGGGCCAAGCCAGGCGCCCGCGGTGCTTGTGCCAGGGGTGAACATCCCTGCCGGCTGCGGAGCTGCAGGGAGCCCGGTCTGGGAGCAGCGCGGCAGCACGAGCCCTGCGGCTTGCCTCTTACACGAGGGAGCTGGCACACAGCTTGTTCCAGGGAACATATATATTTATTTTTTTTTACTAAGTAAACTGTAAATGATCTACTTCACAACCTCAGCACCTTTCCCTGGAAGTCTTTGTTGCCATGGTGATAAAACACCCAGGGTCTCTCTGCCCCCCCCCCCCATCTCACCTTCCTCCTCTGCAAGTTTAACTTTCACGGGAATTAGAGACAGGACCAGCTACAGCATTTTGAGCGTGTTCCTCGTTAGAGGGATGAAAACACAGTCCATGCTGTAGGCACGTACGAGAACATGAAGGTGAAACTCCAGCCCTGCACAGGACTGAAACATCGGCATCTGCCCAGAACCCGCCAGCGCTCGGCGTCTTTGTGTCCAGCCTCAGAGAAGTCGCGATAACCCTATGGCAGCCTCTGGTCGAGCCCATGAAAGTGTCCCCCCTGCCTGTGCTCTCACCAGCCTGGCCGTGAAGCAGGGAGAGCACAGCCTCTGGCTGGCAGCGGGGTGCAGGACCCCCAGAGCAGATCATCACAGCCGATGGGTCAGGGCTTTGGGGGGATCCTGCCGCAAACAGGGAGCCTGCTAGGGGGGGCACGCATGAGCTGCAGGGCCCACCACGGCTGCCCCACCACGAGCATCCCGCACCACCAGGACGCTACTCCCCAGCAGCTCCCGGGGAAAGATGGGGAGAACGTCCCCCTGCTCCTCACCCACCGGGCAGGCTGTCACCCACGCTGCAACGGCCCGGCAGTCTCGACAGGTTGTGGAGCACGAGCTGCCTGGAAACCCCCCTGGCCAGGCCAGTCAATGATTAACAGCGCGTGGGGCTCTCCTGGCAAAGTCCATAATAAATGTGTTTGCTCGGGAGCAAACAGCTCGCAAGGGCCACAGACCACATCTGGCACGGAGCAGCCGCTCTCGCTGCCTCCTCCTGCCTGCCACCCCCTGCCCGCCACGCTTAAGGTGATCGACACAACCTCAGCTCTGGCCTTTCCTATCGAAATGTTTCAGCACAATCTCTAATCGGATGTATTCTTTAAATTCAACAAAAAAACCCATCATCACTGTAATCTCTTCATGCATTCTACTGTAAATCAGATAAAAACACGTGCAATGTTATTTTTGTCAACATGCCACATTAGTTCGCCCCAGAAGAACCCGACGGCAGTTCAGCCATCACCGCACCATCCATATTGACCTACACAGCACACGTGTAGCTCTTCGAAGAGTCAAGATCTAAACTTAAATCCAAGATCAGTGTTTTCCTATTTCAACAGATCTCGACAGGTCCCTGGGAAGGCTGAAGCAGCAGAAGGTCTCTCCAGCACAGTAATTCCGGCAGATGAGTGTCAAGGTCCCCACTTTCCCACCAAGAAAAGCCCGACCCATTCTCAAAACACCCCGAAACGCGTTTCTGCCTCCTCAGTACGACATCGGATGGTGCCAAACCGCGTGTGGTGGGTGAGAGAACGCGAGTGGGTAAGAGGAAGAATTCTGTTCAACCTGGGTGCTACCTTCCTCCGCACCGGCAGGGAAGAGCGCTTAACTTGCACCGCGAAGCCTTTTAATAAAGTTTTTGTTGGATCAACAAATCTCTTTGTTCTTGCAGAAAATCAAGCAGAAATCATCAGTCTGACAAATTTCTCAGGCGTAGAAAAAAAAAAAAAAAAAAGAAATTAGAACCCATTTCCGTGCCAAGTTATACCAATTCTCCAGCACCTCATTAGCTTCCAGTTAATGGAGGGGGAGGGGTTTTAATTTTAAACCTTTTACCTCTCGCATTAAACAGGCAGCTTCAAATTTCATTGAGTCTCTCTCTCTAGAGACATTTTCCACCGTCTCTCTTCCCCTTTTCCAGACAAGTTAAGTATTAATCTTCTCTTGTTTTATGCTGAAGTGGCTTTGTATTGATTTTTAAAGATGTTCAATTCTCTCATATTTGGAAATAGAGAATCACTTTAAGCAGACACACTCAGCCGTATTTTCTTCCCCACCCAAATACGGCAAACGAGCCTGCGCTGTAATCAATTTCTTCTGGACTTTGTTGCGGCTGATTTGTAATTTATAGGACGAGGGCAAGATAACAAATGGCGAGGGGCTGGAGGAGGGCTGGTGGGGCGGGAGCCCGGTCCCCGGGTTGCAGCCATGCCATGCCATGCCATGGACCTACCTGCTCTCTCGCACAGAGAAAGAGCCGCGAGGGAAGCACCGGAGCCCCCTTTGCTGCCCCCACCCCAGCACAAAGAAGGTCCCATCCGGTGATGGCAACATCTTCCCAGGAGGCGGTGGGTTTTCCTAAGGGGTCTGGATGCTCAGCCACTGGACAGATGCGTGAAGGGACACCAGGGACCTCCTGCTCCCGAGGACATCGCTTGTGGCTGCGATGGGTCCCCAAAGAAGCTGCCCTGTACTTCTTACGTTCCGCCATGTGATAAAAGGCTCCAGGTGAGGCTGGGGCAGGACGCCAGCGATGCCAAGGCAGGCAGAGGAGGTGGCAAGGCTGGTGCACCTGAACAGCCCCTGCCCTGCCTGCCTTCCCCAGCACCTGGGGCTCACCCCTCCACGCCCGGGGGGTCCCCCTTGCAAAGGGAGGGCACCCGTGCACACAGCAATGAGCTCTGCATGCCAAAGGCAGGAGCAGGGCAGGCATGGCAGTCTGTGCGGCACGGCGAGCTGTGGGCACGGTGAGCTGCACCGCATGGCCAGCGCTGGCACGGCACCGCGGGTCGCTGGGGCACCCTGACCTGGGAGCAAAGCCAGGTCTCCTTGGCTCCTGCAGTGCATCAGCCGTGGTATGTATCCCCAGTTCAGCCTTAACTCTCTCCAAGAGGGGATCCCATCAAACTGATCCCAACAAGGGGCAAGGACTCTGCCTGCGTCCTTGTCAGCGACAGAAACACCTCTGTAGAGCACGTCCCCAGCCACAGGCCACAGAGCTGGGGTGACTCTGGCCAACGTCCGGTTCCGGCAGTGATACCACCAGAGCATCACCTTCCTGGAGGTTTGAGAGATGGATGCCCTGTTGGGGCCAAAACCCGCAAAAGCCCTCCGGCTGGTGTCTGCACAGATGTGCCACAGCACGTCTCCTAAGACAGAACGCTGCAGCCTGAGAGGCTTAGACTGGAAATCAGGGAAATCGAGAAGGTTGGGTTGGCCCTGGAAGAGGTCCCCGGAGGGGCTGCCAGCTCCCCATCCACAGAGGTTTTCCAGGCTCGGCTGGAGGGAGCTGTGGCTGAGCTGAGATCGGTGGGATCAGCCTGCTCTGCGACGGAGACATGGACAGAGACCATGGAGCTCCTTCCCTCCCCACGCCAGCACTTCTGGGCTCCTCAATCTCCATCCTTCCTTTAAAAATTCAGTATTACCTCTGCAGTGACTAAATAACCTCCGAGTTAAGCAGCTGCCCCTGTTTTAGGAAGAAATAAATATCTCTTTAAAAATGCCCTGACATTTTTGCTTCAGAGAAAACAGTTTTGCAGCTAACTAGGAAGCCAGGTCCCGAGGGGCTGGAGAGAGCTCACGGCAGGTTAGGACAATTACACGCCGTGATTAATAAATCACCTGGGTGGCTGGCTCCTTTATGCAAAGCCTGGCATTTTCTTCTGGACACTCTGCTACGAAGGAAGGATCTGAAAATATGGGATTGTGACAAGATCAAGCCTTCATCCCCGATATTACCGAATCTCCTGTGAATAAGTGACACTTAATATTATTAAGAAGCCATATATTTATGCAATAACTTTGGCTTTTATGTTAACGCTGCAGTGAGATTAAATCACCCATCGGCTCGGCGCAGCCCATCGACCTTCCCGAGCCGCCCGTGGGTGCATTTCCAGCCGCGAAGGCCCCCGTCGCTCACACCTGAGCGGTGGGCACAGCCGAGCCCGGCTCCGGTGACTCAGGGCTTCTCCGACCAGAGCGGCAGCTCTGCCTCGTCAGACGGCGCAGGATAAATCCCCGACGCCCTCTGCGCCTCCCTTTGCAAGAGATATTTCTGGTTCCCTCGCTCATGAGGGACAGAGCCAGAAATACACGAGCTATGCCAGGCATTTGCCACGGCCGGGCTGGAGGCACGGCACGGCCAGCCCATCCCCGCAGCACCGGGGCTGAGCCGCAGCGGCCAATGGAGCAACAAGAGCTCTGTCCCAGGACCCTTCCCCACCATCCTCGGGACCCTTCCCCACCGCCCCAGGCATCACCCAGAGACCCCAGTGGGTGCTTCCCCCGACCCGAGCAGGACACGGGCACCCACGCTGCCCAGGTGGGAGAGCTGGGACAGGGGGCAGCTGCACCAGTGACTGGGACTGGGAGCCAGACAGGAACAAAAGGAGCCAAAGCAGCACGGACCAAAAGACAAAAATAGTAACCGTTTCTCCGCAAAGGAGCAGTCACATTCCAATTGCCCTGGTATAGGAAGAAAAGGATTTGGGAGCTTGCAAACTCGTGAGAAAGCGATTATAGCGTTTCAAACGGTGCTGCAGGAAGAGGATAAGAGTGCATCCAGTTTTAGAGAAGTATCACGAGAAACAGAGCTTTAGATTATGTTACATCCAGCCCTACGTAAGGTGATTAGAGATTTATTTCATGGCTTCAGTTAGAAAGACACAGAGGAAATACCAAGACAGCACGAAGCCGACTCCTCCGTGCAGGCAATGCAGAGAGAGAACACAGCAAGTTTTCTCCCTCTTGAAACGGTGCGAGACGAGTGCGATACGCCACCAGCGACATTATCACCTTGTCAATTTAGAGTGATCGGATGAGGGACTGATGTGTGCCAAGGCACGGGGCAGACCCAGCTCTCCCAGCTCCCGCCCCGGCACAGCCGGCAAGGCTTCCCCACCGCACCGCAGTGCCCAAACGCTGGCAGCTCCCTGCGCCCCGGTGCTGTGGCTGCTGCACGAAGTACAGGGATGATGTGCAAAAAGAAATTTGTCTGCCTAGCTCGACTGGGAGCCAACGCAATGGGCTTGTCCCCTATCCAGAGCCTGTCCCCATCACAAGTACACGCAAGCATCGATCTCTTGCCTGACTTGGCGCTGAGCGTGGCCCACGATGTTTCATCTCCCCAGCGCAATTATCAGCCTTCCCAGGCAACAAGCAGGGAAAGCAATCAAAACCACGGGGAACGAACTAAAACTCATTATGAGCTAACAACCTGTCGCTGCGGAAGGAAGCCGAGGCTCAGCCAGGTATCGCCACCCATTGAGAACGCGCCGGCCCCGCACGAGAGCGGCTCAAGGTCCGACAGCCATCAGCGCTGCAGGTACGGCCCCCGAAAGGGCTGGGAGGCAGCCAGGAGGCTGGGTGAGCAGAGTGGGGCGCGGGTGCACGTGGGCACCCGTTCTGCGGTTAGAGAGGCTTAGAGAGAAGAGACTTCAGTACGTAAAGTGATCATAAAAGATGACCGAAAAATAGCGGGGGGCTTAGCAGGCCCCAGACCCGATCCCGTTTTGGCTGCACAAGCCCTTTCCCTAGAGGTGAGGCAGGGCTTTCGCTGCATCCTGTGACGTCCCCTCGCTGTGTTTGCACAGCAACTGGGTGAGACAAGCGGGCAGCAGCACTGAAAGCACCGCCCAGCACCTCCGAGCAGGCATCGGCATTAAAAAAATGTTTAAAAAAATTACAAAAATCCACAGCAAATGGGCCAAGCCCTCAAAGGACCACAGCATCTGCGCTTCCCTCCAAGGCTGTTAGACATCCCGGCGCCTGGCTGCTCCCCTCCTCCATCAGCACGTGCGAGACCAGAGGGTCTTGGGGCAAATCCCCCTTGGCTGTAGGCCCTGCATGGTGGGGGGCACGGCTTCCCCCAGTGGGATCCTGGTGCCCTGGGGTGGGCAGCAACAGATACCCCCTCTGCCAGCCCCCTTTGCCTGTGCCAATGCTGCTCCTTGTCCATGCAGGCACGGCAGGAACTGAGCCCCAAGTGCCCCTCTCTTCACTCCCAGCATCCTGAGGATGTCATCTCCGGAGCCATGGCTGGTGCCTGGGACACCCGCATGCCTGCAGCTCCCGCAGCCGCAGTCAGGGCAAGCCCTGACCCCACGCACGGCGCTGCACCCTCCAGCCTGGTCGTAGCAGGCAGCGGGGGTCCCACTGGGTCCACGGGGTGGGCTCAGGCTTTATCCAGGCTGCTGGCGGGAGCCTGAAAATCCTCAGCTCCCGCTCTGGCCAATACAGGTGGTCCTAAGGGCCCTTATTTCTCCAGTTTATGAGCACCTCCAGAGTGGAATGTGAACAATTTTCCCACTAAGGTGCCCCAGCACGAAACTGGGCAGTGGCACCAGCACCGGAGCTGAGCTCCTTGGGCAGAGCCCGGACAGCAGTGACGGTCCCTGTGGCACACGCCACGCTCAGCAGCCTCCCTGTCTCATCCCACTGGCATGGAAGCCAACACCGTGAACACCGGCAGCAACCCCTGCCCGTCCCTGCCCACCCCAAAACCGTGCAGAAATCGGTCAGCAGAGCCCCACAAAACCTCGGCTGGCGGCAGGCTGGCCGCAGCGGCGGCTCCTCGGCCGTGCACAGTATGTTTCCACGCTGGCAAACACCCAGACTCGCACACAGACCCCCGAGCCCCGCGGAGGGGAGCTAACAAGCAATTTAAGCTTCAGCGAGAGGCAGGAAACACCACCTGATGAAGCCACGGGGGTGCAAATTGCTCCTTTCTGGGAACCGAGAGGCTCAGCCCTTCTGGAACCTGTTTGCTTTCTCCTTCTGCTCTGCAGAGAAGAGCAAGACAAAGTCCCTCATCGCACACACTGCCCAACGCAATCAGCTGTCGGCTGCTCCTGCTTCCGCTTCCAACAGATCCCAGTCCTGACAAGTCACACAGCCTCTCTGGGTGACCAGAGCAGATGCCCAGGAGCGGCAGCTAAGGAAGGAGTTGGCAGCACCTCCTCCCTGCGCGCCCTGGACCATCCCTGCTCAGGGTCGTACAGTCTCCAGAGCATCGCGATGAAATGGTTAATGGCTGCAGAGCGCGCGGATGATGCCAAGCACCACGTCACTCCTGCTGCGTTCACGTTGTTAATCAGACTTTAAACTACACCTGAAACGGGCTGACGTTTGTTAGAGCACTCAAACGGAGATAATCAGAACTGGTGGAAAACTAGGGATCAGGCGTGGCTGTATATGGGATGGGGTCTGAGGGCCAGCATGGAGCAGGCTGGAAGGGAGAGGGGTTTTGCCATGAAATCCAGCTGAACGCTTCTGCACAGGGTGTTACTAGCAGCCCTTTGACGCTGCTGTACACCGCAATAGCATGCAGAGTACAAACTAAGGTATCTCCACGTTAGCACAGTGATAAAATACGAATTTGTATTATCACACCGCAATTAAACTTTGGGCACAAAAACCTGAAAGTGGATGTCACAACGGGGCTATTTGTACCCCAGAAAGGCGATCTCTACCAGAGCACCGGTGGCGGTGCAGCCAGGCCACGGGACATGCCCGCTGTGCGATCGGCACGATGCCCCTTCCCTTCCCCTTCCGCTGAGCAGCCGAGAGAAGGAGGCAGCAAATATTTGCCTACTTAGCTGGCTGGTGGGAGGTCAAACGAATGGCTATTTGCTCAAGTGTGAGAGCTGCTGGGATTTGCACCGCAGAGCGCGGGTCTTGTCTGTGTCTGCTCCACCAGCAGCAGCCAGTGACGTGGCCCCTCTCCCACCATGCCCCCCAATGCCCATGGGCACTGGTCCCTCAGCCCCTGCCAGCACCAGGGTCTCGTCCCCAGACAGCAGCGAGCTGCCACGCTTATTCAGTGCCACATCCTTGTCATCTTCCCTGAGCAGCCTTCGAAATCACAGACTTTTAATTAGATAAGCTGCAAATTACGCACTCACTCATTTCCTCTGGTGGCCCCGCTCCCCACAGCGTGCGGGCAGAGCTGGACCACGGGACGGGCACTGCGAGGCACCCACCGGGAAAGCCAACCAGCCAAGCCGAACCTTAACCCTCGGCACCCCGGCTCCTACCGAGGGCAGGGATGCACCAGTCCCCCCTCTCTCGTGACCGAGGTGGCAAAGTCTAACGAGAAGTGCCCCTCCAGTCTCCTCCCACGTAATTAGGCCTGCTCAGGATGAAGCATCACCCAAGGTGCACATTCCGCCTTTCCGGGGGCTCATCAGTCGCACGCAGCTGGCAGCGCTGCTGGAGGAGCCGCAGTGACCCGTGGCAGTAAGGGTTCATCCAACCCCGGGAAAGACTACCAAAATGATAATTGTGACTTGCAAAGAAAACCTCAGGGGCTGAGTGAGGCCACACAAACAGGGGCAAAGCTCTTCATCCAGGGCTAGTGCAGCACCGCTTTCCAGATCAAACACTCCGGGGTCAGCGGGGAACGCTCGGTTCTCTGATTGTCTGGTTCAGTACAAAATCGTCTGTGATAGTCCAGGGGGCTTAGACAGCTGGATCTGCTTTATGCAAGAGGATATACAGATATCCTTCTGTCTACATATCTACACAGATCTATCTACGTGCGTCTGTATGTCTATCTATAGGTTCTCATGGTTTTATTTTTGGAACCCTTCCTCCTTCAGCAGCCTCCAGAGAGACACAGCTTTGATAAGAAGCTCTTAGAAAGCACCTTCCCATCACACACATCCCCGGACTTCCGACCAAGAGTCGTGTTTGGGTGCTGAGCCCACCCTTCAGCGCCGGCGAGCAGAGCAGCACCGAGCAGCGTCTCGGCACATCGCGGGGCCAGCACACACCGTGATAAACCAGAGCTGTTTTGCAGACAGGAGAATGGTAGCACAGGGAGGTGAAGCGAGTCGCTGAAGGCCAGGCAGTGAATCAGGGGCAGAGAGGAGATGGCAGGCGTGTGTCACGCTGCTGCCGTGGGCGGGCAGGGAGCCCCAGGGCTCCGGTGCAGCATCAGCCCCTGCCCGGTTTGCTCCCTTGAGTGACTGTATCTTTCCTGATGGTTAAACACAGGACAAGGTAGTCATGCCTATGACAGCAGCACAATTATATGGAAATTGTATTCTTGATAATTTGGGGTATTTTTCCCTATGAACGAATGCTTTCTGAAGAGATGAGCTCCAAGATTTCAGCATTCAATTAAATTAGATCAAATCAGCAGAGGAAATAAGTCTTTACAGCATGAGCAGATCCTTTAAATTTTACTAGCAAATCAGTGAACTAAATGCCATCATTTATCATTAACATCACTAATAAAACCAGATTCAGGATGCACAGCAAACTAACATCAGGCACATGCCTGATGCTTCCAGCGCCACCAGCACCCTCCTTAGCCCTCGGTCCTTCCCCAGCTCCCCGTGCAGAACAAAGACTGCCCCTGACGCCGTTATTTCCAATCAATTGCCATCAGCATCCAGCCAGGAAACTCAGGATTAGGCCCAAAGTTTAACCTCAACCAAGCGATGCTGCTTCCCGAGGATGCTGCAAGGGATGCGGGAGCAGGGAGGGGACCCCAGGCAGAGGAGGGGGGAGCTGAGTGGGCTCAGGCAGAAGGGTCAGGCTCCCGGGGATTGCTCACTGGAGGCCAACGTTTTTGGGAGAGTCACTGTCCACCCTGCACAGGCTCTTATCAGCCATGGGCAGGGGAACACTGGGAGAGGTGCGGGGCCAGCCAGCGCTGCTCCTCCTGCAGCAACAGGCGGTGCCGATCTGTGTCCCTGAGCCCAGCTGCTCTGGAAAGCCACCACTTCAGCCCCATCCCTATGAGAGCCGGATTAAATATCCCAAAGCATCCGCTGACAGGGTCGGATGCAGCACTGTGCTGCCAGTCCCACACCGCACAGCCTAAAACCCAGGCACGTGAGTCATGGGATCGCTGTAATTAAAACTGACACCAGGGCAGGGTTTTGCCTAACTTGTGCCTGAACAACCACAGCAGCCCCTGGCACTGCCTGGCACACCGGCACTGCACGGACCCCAGCACAGGCGGGCTGCGGTTAGCACGGGCTGGGAGCCGGTCCTCGCCTGGGCAGAGCGAGCAGAAGAGCTGGTGGCTACGAATGCAGGTCCTTGTGGCCATGCTGAATATTCAGCTGGCTCGCGAGGGGCTGCTCCAGAGAAGCGCTAATCGCATTATGTAGAAGAGGAGCCCCAGCCAAGCAGGGAGCGCGCCTGGGCCTCTCTAATCCCCCTTGACAGGGCAGAGGCACCACAGTCGCTCCCTCTCCCGAGCCCCCCACCGCCGCAGTGGCAGCCCCTCCAGCCCAAGGAAAGCGTCAGGAAGGGCAAGTTTATCTAAAGGCGCGATGGGGAGATGGCAGCCTGCAAGGACGACCAGATTGGCACCGCCACGGGTGTCTGCAGGAGCCCTGGAAAAATCTCATGCTGTCTCTGGGCCTCGATTTCCCTCGATGCTGGGGTGTTTTGGTGACGCGGAAGGGTCACAGCTGCCTCTGCATGAATCCATGCTGCGGTGAGCTCCCCTGTCCCATGGGAACAGCACCGGCACCCGGGCAGCACCGCAGACGGGTGCCGTGTAGGGAGAAACACTTTCTACCTCCAGAAAGCTCAGGGGGAGATCAGCCCCCCGCTTTGCTGCGCTCACCGGTGGAACTGCGAGCAGTGGTCATCGGTCCATACAGGAACGTGTCCCGGTGCGACGGAGGGCAGCAACCAGACCCAGCAGCTCCGCAGCCCTCGGCAGCTCCCCCAGGAGATGCCGCCGTCGTGAATACTTGTCTCCCTCAGACACCTTGTTTGATGTGAGAGTGTTAAAAGACATATAATTTGTGGAGCAAAAACACAGATATTATCTCAGTGACACATCCGTACAATAGGGAATGTGCTGAAGTCAATCACATTCAGAAATGGCTTTCTATTGCTCTACGGCTTTTTCCTTGCCTCTTGCTCCAGGATCAAAAAGATAGAAAATGATGCAGTTGTTAGCTGGAAAACAGCCATCTTCCTCATTAAATCACCTCGCAGTGTGCAACCTCATCAACGGCTGGGAACAAGAGACCTGGATCAAGCGTGCCGGGGCTTTGGGAAGCAGAGGATGCAACGTCCGTGGGCAGGAGCTCTCGCTGGCAGCTGGCACCTACACCCGCACGTGAGGGAGGCTGGACAGAGGGGTACCTGCTCCCTACCGGCCCCACCTGCACGCTGCCCGTACCACTGTAGGGTCCCTGGGCAGTTGCTTGCCCTCTCTAGGAGGAGACGTGCCTGCAGCAGCACGGGAGCGCCCCGGTCAAGCCAGTATGTTTTGTACGTACAGCCAGCAGCCCCCACGACCACGTCCAGCCGCAGCAGCGGTCATGGGCAATGGTACAAACGCAGCTGAAAGGAAAACTCTCCTTTCCCACCAGCCTGGGCTGCAGAGAGCCCGCAAAGGGACTGAGATAGCACCTCAGATAAAAGGACACAACTTCTGCGTCACTTTTCTCCATCTTTCCCTGAGCATGGGCACTCTCAGGGAGTGGACACAGACCCCCAGTCTGATCCTGTACTTCTTACTACGATGTTCTCATTCTTTTGCCTGTCAGCCCACCTCCCTGTCCTCCAGCTTAATGGGCGAGCGAATCACTTGCCTAACACAGTTGCACGGGGTTTCTGGACCACCAGTGAAGACCTGGTGGAAACCCTGCCCTGCTTCCGAGCCCCTGGTGCAGCCGGGACGGCTGGTTATCACCCTCACGTCACCGAGCAATGTAACCTGCATCATCTCAGGGAAGAGAACATTGAGCTCTGCCTTCCAAATTGGAGAGGATTAACACCAAATTGCTTGTAGGAGGAAGCTGTCGCAGTCCCTGGCTAAGATTTGAGAGGAACGAGACAGGACAGTGTCTGAACAGAGTGACCTTTGAGTCTTCACAGAGACTTCGCAATGCAGCTCTGACCTATTCAAGTACCTGTCAAGGCTCTGTATGTCTCTTCTGGGTGGGAGTCTGAGACGAGCCAGGCTTTTACAGCAGGCTTTGGAAGATCTGAGGTTCTCAGATATTGTACGGGTCCAGCACTGACGCTGCTGTTTGCTAACTGAGCGCAGAAGCTGCTAACAGCATCCTGAGCCCCACTGGAAATAAAACACCGGAGATGGAGAAGGCCGTTTCCAGATGCGTTAGGGACAGGGACTACGTGCCCCGCTGGCACCATCCAGAACCAAACCACCCCGTGGCGCGGGAGCGCTGCCGGGCAGCTCCCAGTCACCAGGCACAGCACCAGCAGCCGCCCGTCCCTGCTGCACCGCAGGGCTCCCCAGTGCCGGTTGCCATTGGGAAGCCGAGACCCTGCCGACTAGAAGGAAAAGCAACAGCCAGTGGGAGCGGTACAGTAATTAACAGAATTATCGTCAGCAACAAACCGCAGGCTTTGGCACAGCACCGGTGCTCCCGCTCTGCTCTGGGCCCCTCAGCTCTGCAGAGCCAGGGCCACTCACGCTCCCCAAATCGCACCCACCCCAGCGGTGAGCAGACGCACGGCTGTGGCAGAGGGGAGGGCAGCGGGCACGCCGAGCCACGTAAAAGTTCCCCCGAACCTCCGGCACTTGCCAGCAGCCGGGGACCCTGCCCCAGGTGAGTCCCTCGGCTCCCACTGACAACCCCAACCTCCTGCACACCCGGGTATTTGGGAGCACGCACCCGCAGGCAGGCGGTGTCTCTGTCACTCCAGCCATTAAGGCTCCCTCCTCCCGTCACAACAATATTTGCTTTTAGAAGGCTGTTATTCTTCCGAGCAGCCACCTTTCGATTGTCTGCAAACAGCTCCTATTTTGACAGGCTATAAATACGGCAGGAGGAAAGATACATAAACCAGCGCAGTTTATTAGTTCTGAAACAGAGCTAAAAATAGACCCATGTGGGGTTGCTAAGTCCTCTGGGCAGATGTAATTGTGGATAATCTAGCTTTAAATATGTGAAGGCTGTTTTGACAGCAACAACAACATTTTAACATATGGGACCGGGTAGCACACGAGCAGAACGCGCTGCTGCGCCACCTCCAACGTCGCTGGGAAGCAGCGTTTGCATCGCCGATCCCAGCCCACTACCTCCGCTCTATAGCTGGGCTTTCTGCTGTAATAAACCCCCAAATAAACCAAAATATCTACAGCAAGCCACAGAGAGAAAAACGTCTAACCAAATACCAAGTGAAGTCTTCCAGGGCAGGAGCATCAGTAGAGCCGTGCCAGAACCCTCCCAAAATTTTATACAGACAAGGCTTACCAGATTAAATGGCTGAAATACCCCAAGTCCTCAAAGCTGACAGCACCTTTCTCCTCCTGGGAAAGCTTCCTCTGTCCCAGGCAGGCTTTGAAATGTGCTGCAAGGATGCTGCACAGGCGCAGGGCTGGGTGTCTCTGGGGGCGGCCGGGGTGATAACCGCCCTTCCACGAAGAGGGAAGCGCTCCCGCCTGCTTGCCGGAGATAGGGGGGAGACGTTGGGACTGGCTGGATTTTGTAAATCCCCAGCCAGCCCTGGGGCTGGCTGAGGCAGGGTTGACTGTGGCCCTGCTGCCGCTCACCTCCCGGGGCAAGCACTCCTGGCTGGGCTGCGCCCCGCTCCCTGGCCACCCGTCCTCTGGCCACCGTCTCCAGCGTGTCCTCGTTCATCACCTGCTGACGGCGGCAGTACTGCGCGCAGGAGGGTGTTTTGCAACACGACGCACAGTGAGCAGCCATGCGATGCTGCTCATGGAGGACCCTCAGTGCAGCACCCGCCCCGACACTGCTGGGAGCTGATGAGCAAAGACCGACCCCTCCGGCTCATCCCTCTCCCACCGGTGCCCATGTACCAGTGGCTGCCTGGGGCTGGTGCTGCCCCACTGCCTGTCCCGGCTGGCACAGTGGGTACCAAGTAGTAGCATCAGCCTTTGGGCTCCAAACGCTCCTGTCTTTGCACATGGAGGGTCAGTGCCCCCAGCCCCAGGGTGGCTCCTGGGGCCCTGCCCCATCCTCGCCACTGGGGCAATGAGAACAAGGGGGCCACCGGCTCCGCCAAGCTGTGCCTCTGCTCAACCACACCTCGCCAAAGCTCCTCAGAACCTTCTCGAATTTTCTTCTTAAAATTATACGGTGTCTCAGCAAAAAGAGCAGCTCTTGTGCCCATTGAAAGTCATTTCTGTCCATAAAGAAAATAAGATATCATTAAGGCTCCCATCTCCCAGGTTGTTTTTCCCCTCTAGAAAATAGATGTGATTTTTGGGGGTGGTTCTGCACTTGGACATGGCGTCAGCGGGATGCTGTGCTGTTTGAGGTCCACCAGCCACTGACTCTGACCTGGCAAATCGCCCCAGTACAGCTGCACTACCCAAACCCTGGTGCTGCGTCAGCCCTCCATGGGGAGAACCTCTTTCCCTTCACTCCGGCGCACGCTGGAGGGCAAGGGACAGAGGCAGACACAACCTGCCCTGGCACACACCCTGCTTGGGCTTATCTTTAGTCACAAAAGAGAGATACCAAAAAAACACCACTAAAACAAAACAAACCCCCAAATCCATTTCTCTCCTAACAGAAGACATCAGGTGTAACCCCCAGCATCGCCTACTGCAGCCATCCCAAGCCCGTGGGCAGAAGGGCAGCACTGCTCATCGGCAGCACCTACTCACAGCCTCAATGAGCTCTGGCAGTGGGGGCTTAGCAGCAGCAAAGGACATTTCGGGGCCGTGAGGGGCGTCTCTGTGCCCCCAAGCCATCCCCATGCAGGGCAGAGCCCCAGCACAGTGCCTGCACGGGACAGGTCTGTCCCTATCTCAGCCCAGCAGCCAGTGTTGCCACAAGGGCAAAGCCCAGATTTCACAGAAGTGGCCAGGGCTGGGACGGGCCCTTCCCGAGTCAGCGGGACCTGTTCAGCTCAGCTCTGTGATGACCGAGACACAAGCACCACAGCCAAGCTCCGGCCAGGGCTCGGTGAGCAGCCCTGTGGCCACCCGCCTGCCTGCCCACACCGGGCACTGCTGCCTGGCACCGGGACCCACGGCAGCCCCGGCTGGGCAATGGCACAGTGCTGACCTGCTCATCCACAGGCCACCAGACCCTAAACTGGCAATGAGAATGGAGCTGACAGACTAATTTATTTGCATAAAAAGCAAACAAAGCAGCAGCAGTGAGAGGTGGCTGACAATTCACTCCGGCTCCCAGACGCGCTGCCCTAGTTTCACCCTTGTTTCGCTGGGTTTACATTTCTCCTTTTAAATTACTGACTCCCACCTTTGCCTCCTCATGCTGAAGACCTCCAACCTGGGGGTGCCCAGGTGGCACGTGCCGGGATGTAGGGACCAGCAGCATGGCTCACCGCTGTGAGGGTCCGCAGGGCACAGTGGTGGGCAGGACCACCTGGCAGAAGCGGAGGCAAAGCCAGTGCCTGCTCCCCGCTCCCCTGGAGGGCACAGAGCAGTGCCTCGTGCCCAGCACCCCCCAGCTCACACCGGTACCCAGAGCCCATAGGGACAACCACCACTGAGGTGTGAGCAGGGCGGACAGGACTTGGACACGTTGGTTGACAAGAAGCTCAACATGAGCCAGCAATGTGCGCTCACAGCCCAGAAAGCCCCCCACATCCTGGGCTGCATCCCCAGCAGCGTGGGCAGCAGGGCGAGGGAGGGGATTCTGCCCCTCTACTCTGCTCTGGTGAGACCTCCCTGCAGTGCTGCCTCCAGCTCTGGGGACACCAACAGAAAGAAGGACATGGACCTGTTGGAGCGGGGCCAGAGGAGGCCACCAAGATGATCCAAGCGCTGGAGCCCCTCTGCTGCGAGGACAGGCTGACAGTTGGGGTTGTTCAGCCTGGAGAGGAGAAGGTTCCGGGGAGACCTTAGAGCCCCTTCCGGTCCCTAAAGGGGCTACAGGAAAGCTGGGGAAGGACTCTGGATCAGGGAGTATAGTGGTAGGATGAGGGGGAATGGTTTTAAACAGAAAGAGGGCAGATTTCTATGAGATATTAGGAAGGAATTCTTGACTGTGAGGGTGGTGAGACCCTGGCCCAGGTTGCCCAGAGAAGCCGCAGCCGCCCCATCCCTGGAGGTGTTCAAGGCCAGGTTGGACGGGGCTTTGAGCAACCAGGTCTAGTGGGAGGTGTCCCTGTCCACGGCAGAGGGGTCGGAACGAGATGGTCTTCCAGGTCCCTCCCAACCCAAACCGTTCTGTGACTGTACGACTTGCAGCAGCCTGGTCACTAACAGCCAGAGACCCCCCCACAGGGAGGGGCAGCCGCCCCCGCAGCAGCAGGACCCCCCGCCCGGGTCCCCCCCGGCTTCCAGCCTCTCGCAGCGGGAACAGGCAGCAGCCGCAGCCAAGCGCTCGCCTGCCCGCTGCTGGCGCGCCTGGGGACGGCTCCAGCCCGGCAAGCACCGGCGGCGACGGGGGGGGGGACCGGGGGGCGGCAGGAGCCCCGGCGGGCAGCAGCCGGGCCGGGAAGGAGCCTCTGAACGGCCCCGGGCCGGTCCCGCCCCGCGGCGACCTCCGCCTCCCCCCCCCGCGTGTTCGCATCCGCCCTGCAAGCACAGGAGGACTTGGAAATGCTTCCATACGTGCCCGTCTCCTCCTGCCGGAAGAGCTGGATCAAATCCTACCGCCTGGTCCTGGATACAAGCCTGAACCTGGTCAGAGTGGGGTGCTTTGGTTTGATTTTTTGTGGGTTTTTGGGGTTTTTTTTGTTTGTTTGTTTTTAAAACAACACCCCCACCCCGCAAAAAACCCCAAAAACCGCCTGCACCAACCATCACCGCATCAGTGAAGGGCTCGACTCTGGACCAGGCGCAGCCGAAGCCCAGGGCAGCTCCAGCCCAGCGGCGGGCAGCAGCGGGAGGCCGGGCAGCAAGGCTCTGCATCAAGGCAGCACCCACATCCCACCCACACCCCCCCCCGCAGCCCTCAAAGCCCCCGGTGCTGGCGAGGGCTGGCCCAAAGGCGCAGGAGGTGGCTCTCGGGCAGCAGCGGCCGGCGAGCGGGGACCTGTCGCCATCCCTGGCCGCTCGCCTGCAGCCTCCCCAGCACTCCTGAGGGGCTTCGTCGCTCCAGCCAGTGGCCAAGCCACCACAGGGACTTGCCACCAACTTATAAGGACTCGTTCTGCCCAGGGGGTCGTGTCCGGCCACCTGCCTCTGAGCTGCCACAGCCCTGCACACCCGCGGCACAACACGGGTCTCCCAGGAGAGGAGGCAGAGCAGCGGCTTCGCTGGGGAAACATTAAACGGAGAAACATTTATGGCTGGACTCGACGATCTTCAAGGTCTCTTCCAACCTAGGTGATTCTACGATTCTAAACGAGGTAAAGCGGGTTTACACCATCATTTGGCAAGGGCTGCACCATTTCAGGGCGCACTCTGCCTCCTCGCCGCTGCAGGAACACAGGGGAAACCCTGCAGGAGCCCACCCGGCACCTGCGAGGGGACGGTTGGTTCACGACCCATCACGGATGGTTTCAGTTTCCAGCAAAACTTCATAAAAAAATCAGGGTGAGATTAGAGCCAGGGGACAGAGGAAGATGGTGTAGGAAAAGCTCCGAAGAATTCGCTGTGATTAGATGAGCCACACGCACATCAATAAAAATGAATATAACTGACAACAGCAACGTCAGAAAGGGAGAGGCGTCGCTGCAGGGCGAGAAGAGCGTCCGAGCTGGCAGGACGATGCATATTAAACAACCTTCGCCTCAGCTGGGTGCCCAATTAACTCTCCGCCACGCACAGACCCATTTAAAGACTCTGCCCAGCACCCAGCTGGGAGCCGGGACTGCCCGTACCTCGCTGTGCCCCTCCAGCCCCTGCACTGATTTTAACCGATTTTAAAGTGTGTTGAGAGTCCCGGGGCATCCTTTGCGCACCGGCCCCGTATGCTCAGTTCTCCTCTTGCATTTCGGCACCAGAGCTGAGATAACGGCCTCCCCGGCACGCTGGCTGGGAAGGGGTCCCTGCAGGAAGGGGTCCCTGCGGGAAGGGGTCCCCCCGCAGCCCCGGAGATGAGCAGTTACGAATCCCATGAAATAGGAAGCCTGCCCGCCTTCCCTGCTCACCGCAGACGGCTGCTTTGCGCTAGGTTTTTTTTAACATTTTCTTTGCAGTGCAAGGCATATACTACTACAGCTGAAGTACAATTGCAAAAGATACATTTGCATGCAATTGTCCATTTTAAAATGTGGTAATAAAGTCAAAGGAACAATCTGCTCTCCAGACCTTGTCCTCACAAGACCGAAGCACAAACCTCCAAGATTACTGCAATAGTCAGCGCAGCTACCGCCAAGAAGCTAAATCGTTACCACTTCCTCCTATTAACTCAGCTCTGGCCCATCAAATATTAAAGAGCCTCAAGCCTGGACACAGCTCATTTAACGAAGGTCAAGTAAATCTTTCATCTCTTCCCGCCTTTATCTTCCACCCCTGTTCCCATCATCAGATGAGCATCACATGGTCTTTCACATGAATTTTAGCTGTACACACACTAACTCTCAGTAATCGGTGTACAAGGCTCCTCTGTTCCACCGAGACGTGATTAATTCATTGTTATTTTTGCTTTATAAGGTTAAAGCAAGAGTGAGTCTTTGCCTGAAGGAGGGACTTAATTTTTATTGGGTTTTTTTATTTGATTTTAAATACTCAATGGTTTCTCAGTACATCCTCCTGATGATACCGAAGAGAAAATAACCAGAGCGCAGAGGGCTGAGGAGCCACCAGCAGGCAAAGGGCTGGCTAACCTCCTGCGTGGGACATCACCCAACCGGCTCATTCCCAAGGAGTCCGGCTGGACGGCGGAGGAAGGTCCCCACAGGTTCATCCCTATCAGAGCAAGGAACCCACAGGTTCATTCCCATTACACCTTCACACCTCCAGCACCTCCATTGCAAGGATTCCTCGAGGCAGAGGATGCTCAGGGGTCCCTGCCTGGCCCCTTGGGGCCCCTGCGCTTGCTGTGCTGCCTGGGCTTACTGCGGGGCAGCTGGGAGAAGCAAACTCAGCAGGCAAGCTTACCAACCTGGGGCTGATTTTTGATATGCAAAGGTCCTTTGATAGGCTGATGTTCTCTCCAGGGTGACCTCCCTGTTCGGGAAGTGGGTTTAGCTGCCGTCTGCCCTTCCGTGGCAATACAACCTGACCTCCAACTCCACCATGTTTCACAAGCTTTGCATGAAACCGTGCCCCAAGGAGCACTAAGGGCACCACAAGAGCACCCCACGATCCCGGAGACGCTGCTAGCTTTCTGCAGAGACTTCACATGACACAAGAAAACACCAGCACCAAGCCAAGTTTGGAGTGCTCCTTCGGGACGCGACGCCCCTTTTGCCAGCCTGGGGGGTTCAGCTGCCCCCAGCGCTTTCCCATGAAGCAGGTAAGGAATAAAAAAAAACTTAAGAGAAAAACAGAGATCGCGATGGAATTGGTCCATGCCAAAATCCTGGGTCTGCCAAATCCCATTTACTGCACAAGGACCTCGGTCTCCATCTCGCAGCACCCTGGGGCTGGCCCCAGTCCCAGCAGCTGTCGGCAGCCCTGGCCCCTCTCCCAGCACCCGAGCCCCGCAGCACCAGCTCCTGCTGCCACCCCTGGGGACAGGCACCCCCCAAAACCAGCCAGCAGAGTGTTTCCAAGCCCTCTCCCAGACTCTCCATCCCCCATACATTGCCTTTGGGGCTTTGCAAGGCTTCCCAAGCGCAGCCCCCAGCCATGCAAGCCAGGAGCGTGCCTAAGCTCTCCAGAGCAGCCCACGGCTCCCCGCGGCAGCCAGAAACTCAGCTCTCTCCTGCCCCAGAACAGTGTTTTTGAGAGCCAGGGATGGCCTGTTGCCAGCTGCACATTTAAAGCCGAAGCGGTGGGACCAGGCGCACAAGCTCCCCGGTGGAGCGCCGATGCTTTCAGGCTCTTCTGCCCCGGGAAGGCATGGGCACAGCTCCCAGAGGCAGAGCCAGACCCAAACTCACCAGAGCTTCCTGGGCATTTCAGAGGCCAAACAGCGAATGTGGACGTTCAGCAGCAGCTGCCCAGGGATGCTCGGTCCTCTGCAGCGCCTTCCCTGCCGGAGTACCTCCCCACGGTGCCC